>DWPA01006215.1:0-11168 GCA_018251375.1 Calpodes ethlius
TTATTTTAAAACAAAAAAATAAACAATCCACAGCAAAATAAATAAAATACCTAACAGATATTAACTAACTTGGATTTAGTATAGGTAATTAATAACTATTAAACAATTTAGACTTAGGAGTTCGATGTTTTAGTACCTGCTAATATAAACTTTGAAAATAATATTCAATAAACCGAGACAAAATGTGCCCATTTGCCCCGTTTTATTATAGTGGGTAAATATCTTTAAGGTTTCTTTGCAACAATAATATCATATTATAGTAAATATTTTTTCCCTTTAGCAAATATTTTAATAAAAAACATTATATTTTAGAACAACTCAATTTTTAAACAAAGCTTTTTTCTCTCATACAAGAATCTTCAATGCGCTTTGGCATCGCCAAGTGTTTACGTAGAAAGTTGGCTCCCAAAGCAATTACATAAATGACAGTAATTAAAATCAACAGAGAGCCGCGTGAAATGTGAACGAGCACATAGCTTTATAGCTGTGAGAAACAATAAAATTGGTGATTATAAAACTTCGATTAATGAAACGATTGATAAAATAGACCACTTGAGTCAGTGTAAGCAAATGCTGGATGAAGCAGTACTACTCGTATTCGGCGGGTATCAAACACATGTTTGTGTGTTGTAAATTATGTGTACCTATTAGTTTGTATATTTCGTCCCCATAGGAGAAAAATTAAGTTACTATAACTAGTAAATAACTATAAAAACGCAATGTAGTGATATTTTTTTACAAAAATTGCCATATTTTTTTGTCTACAGATTAGATTTCCATTTTTTATGTTGTAAATCTGAATACACTATAAAGTAAATTTTATGATAATGCAAAAAAGTGATTTTGGCGAAAATGACAGTTAATTAGTTTTCGTTCTAGGGGGGCGATTTATATTTATATTTGAATTTGAATTGAATAATGAAATTGAATTTATATTTGTTTGTTTTTATTTGAACAAATTACACACGCAGATGAATCGTAGGCGTAAGTGTAGTTACAAAACTACATTTATTAGAGCAGTTGATGAAGCAAACATGCGATTAACGTGTGTTTACAAATCGTAATATGTATACCTATGCTACCATATACCTATGGTTTGGTTAAAAATTAAGAAAAAAGTATTAATTTTATGTATGAAACTATAAATAAAAAAAATTGTGTACATTAGGTCTAATATTAACAATTTAAAATAGTTTAATATTATTCCAATAAAATTATAAACGCTTCTTATTGAAAACCAAATAAAAAAGCTGAACAGAAAATCAAAAGGCAAATAGAAGAAAAAGAAAGGGTACGACTGTTTTTTATTAGCTGACTGGTAAAAACGGCAGCTTTGAACGTCTGATGGCTTAGTTTTCCATATCAGGTATTTCAGACTTTCCATTTTTATACAAGTGTAGCAAATAAATGTTTTACATTTTACATTGAATAACTTTTGATTTAGCGGCGTTCGTACTTGGCTAATCATTTTAGTGAATATCAACAACTGCACTATATAGGTATAATGATGGAACCTAAAATTATCCAATATTTTAAGCGGATACCAACCATACACATTCAAATAATTTCATGGAACTCAGTTGGATGGTTTCGAAGCTTAGGTTGTTCACACTGGATTTCACAAGAATACATTCAAAATACGGAGCAATGCTATTAATTTATGTATTTAAATTCAATATTCTAGGAAACAGCAAGCACGCAACCAAAGTACCTGGGGGTAAATGCATCAGATTTGTACAAGACATCTCTGTTTCAATTAAAGCTATTTGGACCTTTGTAGAGAATCATATTAGATTGTATTCCTTGCTATGAAGTCATATTGCCGTAGATATCTTCCCAAAAATACAACTTCAAGACGAAATTAACGCTAACAGATTAAATAGAGATAAACCGCGAACTATATTTTAATAATCGAATATTTTTGCGTTAACCAATCATCAATCGATCTATTCCTGTCGTTCCATAACTTGATTTATAACTATGTTTTTATTCAAAACAAGTAACAAATCGTTTCCTGACAAAGCAAGTGGATAAATATTCTCGCCTGATTTATAGACGGATAATAAATAACTGAAACATTGATTTCTCAAGCCCCATAGTTGGGGTGGCAGGGAATCCCATAATGTACGCTGTTAGCCCCAAATACTAACAATACGAATTTCAATTAGGTAGCGATGGCGTGGATGTTACTTACATATCAGAAAATTGTTACAAAGTCTCGTGATAATGGAAATAGCCTTTAAAGAGAGTATTTGGAGCTAATTGTACCTAAATTTAGAGAAAAGAAACAAATTAAAGAACGACCATGACAGTGTCGCCTGTCATGTCCTAGTAGTTGTATTCAGTTGAAATTTATTATAATAATAATACAACGATACTCCTATTAGTGATATTCATACAATCAGCATCCGAAAATGTATGAGTTTGATACCCCATAACAATTGTTACGCAGTATTAGAATCATTTGACATGTAGGCCGGTAAAAAGATTTAAAGCCCACTGCAAGACTTACGCTTCTCGAATTGCAATTGGTTTCCCACTAGTAAGTTAAATTGTTATTATCAATCTACCTAGTCCAGATACTAGAAGGATGTGGATTTGAAGAAATTTGCTCGAAGTACGCGAAATATATCAGTAAAATAAAATTTTCTTTAACGTAAATAGTGGACAAAAATGGTAACGAGCTGCATTATAGTTAATGACTTTTACAGTCTATGGACATTAGCGATGATAAATACATCACCATCACCATAATGTATTACCAGTCATGAAATAAAAAAGAGGAAATAAAACACTGTTTCTCTCCGAACCGGAGCATCATCAGGGTAAGTTGACTCTACGATGGTTTAGCGATCCGATTAATATATACCGTCATACATTTTAATCGCGAATTGTTGCAAAGTAGACTAATAACAACTTAATAACAATGGATTTCCGCAAAGTAATGCCTGATACTATTAACTATATAGATGGGCAAATAAAAAAAATACTCTAAAGCTTATAAAGATCTAATTCAATGATCTTAAAACCGAACTAATTGCTGCTGTGTAAAAACCTTGGATTTCTAATAGCGGTGCTAATTAGAAAGCAATCGCCTTTTTAAGGAACCGGACTCCCTGCTGCATATATGTATGTATGTTCGATTTATATTTCTTAACTTCCTGAGTAAAGTATTATATATTATACAGTGAATATTTCTTATATTTAAGTACTAACTTTCAGAGTTCTCTTACTAACAAATAAATAAATAATAATAAACTGATATTTTTATTAACAACTTATACTAACAGGACTTACTAACCCACTACAGTCCCTTCTGTAATCATATTTGTCATAGATCTATATGGGCAGCAAAAAACCTGCAATTGTAATTTATGTAGGTAGTAATGTAGGTCTTAATAAACATAAAGTTGAAATATAGTTTTGTTTTTATAAGACTATACCAACTTTATGTAACAATTCGTATAGCTTTATAACTTCAGATATTTAAGTCGATCACTAAATCCCGTATTCACAAACAATATTAGAAGGTATCACAGTGAAATTTAAAGAAAGGATCGATTATTTGTATACCTATCTTCTTCTCTCCAATTTTTTAAAATATGACACAGACAAAGATGGAAATACGAACAATCGAGGCTTTCTTTCACTGTGAGACCACAGTATTGACTGTGAATAGTGTTAACTCTCCACTTACTTTCAGAGCAACGTGGTTGATTTCGTTGGTCATTAACATAAACTCGTTCCCAACTATCAAATGTTGAGATGAAGCAATTGACTTAATTTTCAAAAAAGTTGCCTTTAAAATGTTGCAAAAGTACAAGCTTTACATTGTAACTCTTTTTGGCTTCCCTTTAATCGGATAAAAAGCCGCCAAGTTCCTTTATAAGTCCCTAATGTCTCTATAAATGTTTATCTCAGCATGCTGCATGTTGATCTACGTTGTGGGAGTTTTAATTAAGTAAATTGCTTTATCTTAGAGACAATGGGGCAATGATGAGGGGGAGTTTTATTAACACGTACTGATAGATATCATTGGCCACATACGGGTGGCCGCTCATTTACTTAACAAATAGAATTGATTTGTTTGATTTAATCTGCACTGCTCCATTTGAAACTGCTGGCGTTAGATTGGCGGGATTAGAAACGTCCGTTTTAATTTTCTTACTTGTGGTACTGTGAATTACTGATGCGGTTTTGAATGAAGAATATTTTTTTCCATGAATATGCTAGTTTTATTTGTTGGTTGTTGATTAAATAGTTTTGACATTGTCATAACAATCTCTTCTCCCGCATTAGCTTCACGTAACAGGTGCGAGTGCTTCGCGAGAAATACACGTGTTCGATTAACATCGTCAGCAAAACATTACCATGTACACCTTATCATTATTATACACTCATTACTAGGTAATGACATCGACTTCTAACAGCAGACTTGTATTAAATAAACTCTCACATATTATTATAGTATCCATGTTAAGTAAAAGGAAATTTCTCGCATATTTTGTAGTGAAGTACTACGGAAGGGAAAAGATTCCGATTGCAGGTCAGTTAACCTGGTTCTGTTATCTGTGTCACTTACTACACCAGTAATATAAAGAACTCGTAAGTATAGTGAATATTGTAACAGAAATATCACTTCAACAATAAATCACCTGGAATACGGGAATGCATACCCTCGGTTACAATAGGTTACAGTAGTTGGTCATATAAATACATAAATGAAATTATACAAAAAAGACAAAACATATTTGTATCTATCTATGTTTCAGCATTTGAAGGCCCACTGCTAGACCTTAGGCCTTCACATAGGCCTTCCCTAATTTACGCCACTGAGAAGGGTCCTGAGCCTTCTGAATCCAGCGAATGCTTTTTTTTTTATTTTTCTTCTACGATTTAGAATCATAAATTATACTAACTGGTCTAAATATATGTAAAAGAGACAATCAACTGTCCTCAGGAGTAGTAACATATCTGAGAACAACTTCGAGTGGGACAAATTACTAATTGTAATAACTAGACGATTTCTAATTCTTATTAAGAGGACTAACCAACACTAAAATGCATCTTACAGTCCTATTCGAAGTTTGTCGCAATTGCCCATTGGGGACATGATGGCACTGCAAGTCCGTTTTCTATCCTATCTAATAAAAAAATATTATTTAATTGATAAACATTTCAGTCGCAGTCGTCACGTCTTTCTAAAAATAAAATTTCTAAACTCGAATACAAGAACTATTCTTACTCGTCAATTAGTTTTTCCATTCCTTTGAAATGAATGAATATTGCGTCTTTTATCTAGGTAACACAATTAACAGGTCTTGAGTGCATCGAGAAATATATTTTTACTAAAAATGGTTTTTGGTATTGGATTCTTTATTACATTTCCAATGTTTAATTGTTCATGCAAACTGATTTGATATTTACCAAATCTGTAACTACATAATATGTTTTAGTGTAACGGATGGATATATCTATAGAAATAGTCGGATGTAGAAAACTAGCTCATTTATTATTTTTGGTTTTTTATTGCAATACATAATTTAACATATTTTTTATGTTAATAGCGTGTTTAAATGTTATTAGTAGTTATAAAAAAAAACTACTAATTTGTTTATATAGATGAAAGATATTAGTTTTTTTTTCCATATTTTGTTTTATCTGTGCGTTACTTTCTTTTGATCTCGAGAGCAGCTTAACTGATTTAAATGCAATTTTTACTAATGTAAGCTTGAGGTAACATTTAATATTTGTTTTATTTACATCGGTTTAGACTAAAATAGAATAATAATTTAAAATTTCCAATAAATACTTTTCCAAATGTATCTTCATTATACAGAGCTTGCAATTTAAATTATACCTACACAATACTATAAATGTTGATGGTAAAGACGATTACTGGGTCTCAATGTGAAGGAAAGATCCTAAGCAAGTATTAAATCGTTTTTATATTAACTCAATACTCATAAAGTCAAGACAAAGTCTGGTATCTATATAATTACACGTAGAACATTCACAATTAACCCAATTTCATGTAAATAGCTTCTTTATTTACATTCAAATTACTTCAATTAGAAGTATCTCAGCCAATATTGTTCTTACACTTGTGTGTTCTCGCTAATCAATGTTTATGTTATTGTTATAGTCGTTACAAGTTTATCTTTGGTTTCTTAGAACTTATGTTAACTTAATGTTAGAGATAATTTGATGTTTGCTCTTTGAATATATGTAAAACTTAAATTTTATTACTATATCTTTCAATTTCTGGATAGCTCATGGAAAAATCCCTTTTTCATATAAATTCTATTAAATTTGACCCGGATAACGTCAACTCGTTCGACAATATCCATGTAAACTGACAACATCGAAGAACAATGGTTATAAAAACAAATGAAAATCAAGTATAATTGAACACGTGTATGCAAACCCATTGAAAGTTGAAACTACATTGAACTTGTTCTCACAAATCAGTAGCTCACGGTACACGACGCGAAGCACCGAAATAATAAAATTAATATCACATATTACGATTGAAATATTATGACAAATACCTGATGCAAGGTTCGAATTTATAATATACGTCCACTAGTTACTGTGGCTACACAACTTTCTATAATTTTACAATGCAGCAAAAGGCACCATTCATTCGTATTAAACACGTAACACTGTAGTCCGTATGCCGCATTCATATTTATGTAGCAGTAAATTGCTATCAGGCGTAATGTAATAAAGTTAATTTACATAAATTTTCTATAACATTTACATTAGGAATAAATGAATTGCGGCTCTATGGAGACTCCGGTTGAGGCCGTTTTAAACAGTTCATTTTACACCGATGTGTGCGAGGTCTAAGTTTAAATAATAATATACACCCACGTGAAGAGAATAAGCTGAAGTAATAGAAATTTTAATACTAATATTGCTATAAAAGGATGTGTAGTTTTAAACATGTGTCGTAAGTTCCATATTAATAATATCTTGAAATGAAATCCTAGTAAGATGGTCACTTATACCACATTACACTAAAATAATAAAAAAACACATTATGTTACAGCATTATATTCTAAAATTAAAAGAAAAAAAAGTAAATAATATTCTTTAATAACAAATATAATTTCATATCAAAACTTTATTTACAAATATTTCATTTATGTTTCGTTCCATAGCCCTAAATTAGTTACGCATAAAGAAATTTAGACTAATCAATAGAAAAAAAGAAGGTCAAATATAGCCCTTAGTTTTTATGCTCCAAATACTACCGACAATGAAGTAGGTAGGTACATTTCCAAATAGAAAGTATACAGGAGTGTTCTCTTAATTTTCTGCGATAACAATGGCAAGCAATACGACATTACAAGTTTACGATCGTCTAGAAGCAGTTAATACACATACTACTAAGCTCTGTACAGATTGTAATTACAATGGACACGGTTGTATGCATTTTAATTAATCGCTAAATTACACGGTCGCTGTTTAATGCACTATCGGAGTCTTCTCGCTGCCTGCTGAGTACTAGTTTAAAGTTGCGCGTTTCCATTGACGATTAAATCTGGAAAAATAAAATTTTTATTCTATAAATTTTGTACAGAAAATAAAAAAATAAAGATTATTTAAAAGGAAGTAGTAATACGAAAAATATTTTAAGATTTTTGTATGTTTAGATAATGTTGTCGCATTGTAAATACTTCAGATTTCATGACCTCTATGTTTATAAATAATATCAATCAAAACTGTCACTTATATTTAGGGTTTTTTATATTACTTTTGTGACTTTTACTTACTTATGATGGTAAACACTCTATCTATTACAATAAACCGCATAAAATCTGCGCTGTAGATTTTAAATATTATAATTAAATTCTTTTCCACGTCATTCATTGCTTTATTTGGCGATGTTTTTCCAATGGTAAATTGCAATAATTGAGGAAAATCCTGTTTAATCTTAACTTAAATATTTGAAATTACCGAATAATATAAATCTGATATTGTTCTATACCTAAATAGAACACAGTAAAAAGGTAATGCGACTTCCATCAGTCCAAAATATGAAGATAAAATTTTAAAGATAATCGCACGTTTGTTCCTTGATATTAAACCATAAATACACAACTTAACAATAGACTTTCATTTAGACATTAGATTGTCATTGTTCGTTAGTTATTTATTATGGTTTAAATCTTGCAAACTGCACTAAAATCACTTTCTCTTATCAAACGGTTTAGTTCCAATGATAATTGACTTTACTTCCTTTACTGTTAACAATGATCTGATACCATGCTCAGGATCGGCTCCAGACGAAGTCATTTCTAAACAAAACATATATTATTTGTTGAATAATGCTAAAGTATAAACTATGTAACTGAATAAAACATTTCATATTGCTACTACATCGATATTAGGTAGCGCTGATGCTAGAAAAAAACTTGTTTTTAAAAAGTGTTTTTTAATCGACAATTTATTTAACAAAAGTTATTTAAATAAACCACATATTGGAAACAGTTCTTCAAGTTTACTGAGTTTACCAATGTGTCGAAGATAGTCAGATAAGTGCTAGTGACAGTTCCAGCAGTCTCTCGACAAGAATCTTATTTCGGGTTGTTTAACAACATCAAACGTATTACGATTACGAATCGATTTAAATTATGCAACCGATCATTGACCGGAGATAACTGATCTTGATAAAATCGATTGACTTTTGATGTCTCTTCGTTATATTGCAGTAAAAATTAGATTAGCGTAAGTGGTTAAATATAAACGAATAATTTACTGGTTTCTTCTTCTAATTAAGTTATCATAATTTTACCATTGATAGTTCTTTTCGTTCTTTTTTTTTACAATTGTATGTATTTTTTATCTAAGCGAGCTGTATACCATATAAAGTATTTTTTAAGCATTTATCTAATAAAATACAATATTATACTGAAAGAAAATTAAGAAACGTGGCATTCTTAAAACCACGGTGTTTTTAACATGATTTGTACAAACGTAAAGAATTAAATTATAATAAATTATTAAATTGTGATTAAAAATTAAACTTCATGAATTTTAGATTCAAATTCCGAAATTGTATTGCTATGGGGAAAATATATTAGTTTATTAGGTATATATTTTTTGTATGATTTGAATATTAATCAATAAATAGTTCAGCTTTTATGGCGTGGTTAAATAAACTTTGAATTTAATATATTTCATTAAATACGTTATGTTGTAATAAAATCAGGTTATAATTAGATTTTAATGTAGTTGCATTCTCAACGTAATTTTAATTTAAATAAATCTTTTTGAAATCCTGTTCAACCATGAAGCTCTTTCTAAAGCTTAGTGATTAAACACATTATAATATGAACTGCAAATTATTGAAACGGTTAATGACATTTATTTATTCAATTCATGTTTTTCATATCTTATCATCTGGCAACCAGTATGTTGAAATCAAAGATTACATCCGGATGCTTGTCTCAACTCAATCTGTAATTAAGATATGCTAAAATAATTAACTTACTAATAAGTTTAACAGTTTATTACGATTGGAAATGCATTGCGTAAACGAGGATAAACGTTGGATTTAGATCGAGCATAATTTATTAGTACTGTTTCTTCATTGACGTATTAAAAACATTACGTACAGGTAGCTATAACGCTCAGAGACAGTGTTATTAAACGAATAGGTCCTGTATTGTAATGTATGAAATAGTTATGCATAAAATTCCTAGAACTCTAGAACAACAAATTAGTAGTAACGGTACCGATAACGGATAAATTAGTTATGTACGGATTATCGGAGCGAAACATCTCATCCCAAATTACGTCAATGTTTGAAATTCATTTTCCACTCATGTTTTTGTGGCATATTTCGTTATTTTCTCTTTCCAGATCAGCTCTTCAAAACTAATTGAATATTTTTACATTAAATTGTTTTACTGTATAATACATGGTAGAAACTAGCAAATAAAGAGCATAACAAGACTTCCACAGAACTATATTGAGATATTAATAGCCAGGTAGGGACGGACAATACTTAGACCTGATTTAGCTGCGAAAGAAATAACACATACTATTCTAGAAATTAATAAATCTAGACTTACAGGCTATCATATGAACATAAAAGGAGTAGATTATTACTCCTTTTGCAATTTTAAAACTTTAGCATTTACGATACATGGTTACATTAGCATTACAACACAATACATGGAATAATAGAAAGAACAAAAGTCGCAGTGCTCATTCTCAGTTAGTTAAACCGTGTTGGAGCTAACTCGACCTGATAAATGTTTTTATTGCCACCGCAACTGTTGGTAGAGCGACCAGAGAAAATTTCTTATGCATAACGGACCAACTAACAATGGCAGTGAGCAATACTGTGACGAATCGAGGCACTCGGTAGGCTGGTAGGCCTTACCTTAAACACCGTGCAGAAAAAGAATGCCCTTACAATGAGCAAGCCTCGTGAAGCCGTCGACGCAAATATGTCCACCATTTGCGACGCTACCCCATAAATTAAAGAGATAAATGGTGCCCTAACAATGGCAAAATAAACCAGCGTTTCTTATGACGAACGAAAATAAGCTTTGTTCAGTGTTTAGTAAAAAGTTGAAATATCCATTCGTGTGTCTGATACAATGGGTCCGAATATTAAGGGGAGTTTAATGCAGGCGTGGCTATCAATTTTGGCAAAAAATCTGGAGTACCCCATTATTGTATGATTATTGTAACGTCATACGAATGAAGTGTTCGTTTATTCAAAATATAATCTATCACATTTTGATTGAATTTCCTATTTAATTTTATTTATTTTCATAAAACAACAATATATTGTATTACTATTTTGTAATAGTATGCGTGTAAGACTATGACCTTTACAAAAGACAAGTAAGTACTAGTGAAAGCTATTCAATCTCATGCAGGTTTATTCATAGAGCTTAAAGTACTCGTATAATATAACTGAAACTGTTCAAACATTACAATGGTCGTTGTTCCCATAACGGACGAGCTGAGTCCAAATTGTTTAAATTGAGCGCACGCACCGAATCGCCTGTCAATCAATATGGACATACATTCCAAACAAATGTTCGTGCAAGACTTGAATCATGTAGGTACTTATCAATCATCTAAAAGTTATACCAAGAATAGGTTCCAATATAAAAGATAATGTCATTGGTAAGGTTTAT
>DWPA01006216.1:0-11166 GCA_018251375.1 Calpodes ethlius
GTTTCTTTAAAAAACAATTTTATTCATGAAGTTTTATTACACACAATATTCTCTATTAAAATTGCGTTTCAAAATTTGTGTAGGCATTTACTAAAAATTTCGAATTAATGTCACCGCGCCAAGGATGATTTCAGTTACTGTACAACCGTATTTATTAACAATTTTTATTTGTTTTGTTTTGTTTGTTATGTATGCAAAAATAATTTACTTAGTTAAATTTTTTTTCACGGAAAAATGTTCTTGAAATTTTTTCAGATTAGATTATACAGACTAAATTTGCATTCGCAATTGAGTATAACGTTATGAGGTGTGTAAGTCATGTAATTAAGCGCAATAATGTTCACTGTATTCACTATGTTAATTGCAAATAATTGTTATATGCAAAATACTTCAGCTGTAAACTGACAAAAGGCTTTAAAAGAGAATGTAAAATATTTACTTCCCTATTTAAATTTTGGACAAAACTTGAACTTCTATTTGGGCATCAAAATTTTAACCAATCTTTTGTTAAGGAAGGAAGGACCTAAATTAAGAAATAGGTTCCTGGAAGCGAAGCAGGAATGGTTACTGGTGCAAAATACTTGGCTACATACCCAGTTACATCGCCTTGGTTCTTGGTAAAGTACGTTTCTAACGCGAATGTTGCCAGTATCTAATAACACAAATAAATACCATTACCCAACTATCTATTTGTTGCTAATTGTAATCAACAATCTGAAACCTGTACCCAACCTGTAACCAACAAGGTCGAAACCAAACCGACCTTGTCTGCGAAGCGAGAGATCCAAGCGAGGGTCCAAATTCCGGGACTGATATTCGTGTCAGATACCTAAATGTTTACATTTGGGTAAGTAGTGGTATATTCCGTATTGTCCATGACAATCGGGATTCTAGCGCAGAGGTAGGTTTAAGCATTTATAAGCGTTTATTAAAGATGTGTCCTACCGGTGAGCATTTTGGCAGCTACTGTGACAGTATCTCCTCCTAGCAAATCGAGCTGCGCGATGTGAACCCTGCCGAAGGCGCCGCTGCCTATCAGAGAGCCGAGGTGCACCTTGGCATGGCTGACTTCCCAATCGTCTTCCAGCTTGGCACTGATCTACTGGAACAGGAATCAGTTAGAACCTATCTTGTGTACACGTATGCACACATGCACAATAGACACAGACACAGGAAACAGAAATTAAACTTAGGCAAATGTACTCCTTTGCCTCTTGGTGGTGTGGTTTTATACAACGGTTATTTTATCAGTATTATTATAAGTTCGTTAATTATTCCTAGTATTATTATTTATCTTTCTGTCAAGTCTGCCTCGTTGGTTGGTACCCTCTTGCTTATGTCACCTACTTAAGAATTTGTTAACAGCTGGGGGTTTGAGAACAAGTTCTTTCTTCCATTTTCTCTTCTCGCTTTTATCCGGTAACGCAATAATGAAATATTGATCGTATCCATAGCTCCTCAGACTGTTTATTGGCTAATTAAATAATTAAAATAACCAGCCAAATATGCGTCGGGCGACTTGTAATGTTGAGATACAAACGACTTAAAAAATGTTCTGCAGTCGGACTAGGGTTGTCAATTCCGTCTTACGCAAAAATCTATGACGATATCATGTTTGTGGTACATGTGATTAAGACTCACACAGTATGAAGGCTTTCTGAGGACTATTTTTTTCGGACCGAAATTTTTGACCCTTATCCTCAATCCACTTGTATATACTATATTTAGTTTTGGAAGATGAAATTAAATTGGCTGACATTTACTTAATAATTGAACCCCATTTTCAGTGATATTTTATGTACTATTATGTATGTAGGTCTTACAAACATCCGAAAAATATTGAGAAGGGCTCATAACAATAACCTTTAGTTTCACTTTGATTGTTTACCTCAAACTCCCTGTGAACATACAATGGACTCTCTTCCATCTGACCTCGCGGCGAGACCTCATTATTACTGAAACAAGGAGAATTAATTAAGTCTAACTTGGAATTAATTATATGTTTTCGTTTATTTCGGTAACAAGAGGAATTCGGTTTCGTTATGCATAGCTCGGAGGGATCTTTTGAGGTTCGGTAGTTACTCGACATTACTTTGAGCAGGAGAGGATTGTAGCTTTGCATGTCGGATAAGAAAAGTTCGGGTGGCTTATCCTCGTATTCAAAAACAATACTTAAGGCCTCACATTGAAATAGAAAGAGATTTTTGGTTTACCCACCCAGTTCACTGTTGTTTGTTGAACAATATCAAAGACAGAGATGGGGATACGAACAATTCCTTTCTTTCTATTTCATAGTATTGTTTGTGAATACGGAGGTTATTCTCTAGGATAAGTAAATGTTGTTTAGCGCTGAGAAGACAGTGCGTTTACAAATTTCAGGATTTTATACCGATAAATTAATATTAGTAAAATTTAGATACCGCTCTCGCTTCGTTTTCAGACAAACATAGGTAGCGTGATTTACACTCGAAAAAATATTTGGACGAGTTTCTCTGAATGACGTTTCTATCTGTGAATTTGGTTTAAATGGAATCAAGAAAAGTTATCCCAAACACAATACAATATATCAGTTAGAACCGGTTCAAATCGGTTTAGCCAATTAGAGACATTGAGATAAAAAAAACTAAAGTTTGTTAATGGATCTATATTATTATTGCATAAGCTCGTATTTTTTTTTTCGTGTTCAAGAAAGAAGAAAGAAAAGAGAAAGAGAGAGAGAATTTAGTTGTTTTTATTGTTACTAATACATATGTATATTGATCCCCCAATAATAGTTTTTTTCAAAAATCTCCGATATACAGACGTTCAATAAACATTTCATTATTCGTAAAGATTATAAAGAAATCTCACGGCTTTCTCGTAAAGATTGAATGCTTTTGAAATATTATCCCTGATATTAATAGTTGATTATTTTTTAGTACATACAATATTTTTCTATTTAATTTCGTTTAAGTTCAACTTCTAACGCTGAAATTTAGTATTCTGTGATCTCTATAGTATAGGAGAGATGTGATACAGATATAAAATTTGAGGAGCCTTTATCTAATTATCTATCTACTAAATGTTGTCCGCGGCTCCGCCCGCGTGGGTGTAAAGAACAGCAATAAAAAGGTTATCAATTTCTTTCTATCAATGGTTGCCAAGCAACGCTTTGTTGTTACACAGTTCTTTTAATTTCACTGGAATAAACACCTTAATGGATCTTTAAAAAAAAAAAAGATGTTCTTTTGCAGTAAAAAGTAATCTATAGTACTTGTCGTCTTCCCAATTTTTGGTATCTCCAAACCAAAAATAAAACCATAGCGACGCTCCGTTGCGCTGTAAAAGAACAAACAAACAGACTTTCGCATTTATAATATGAGTATGGAAACATAATTTCTGGTTAAGATGTAGTTAAAATAACAGCTAGCATTAAAATGTTGTGAATCTTGATAGATGCTAGACAACTCAATAGAATTGTAAGTGAATGTAGACACTATTCAAAGATATGTCTGTAATTCCGATTTTATCCAAACGGTATACACGTTAATGATATTTTTGTAATATAATACTTAACAATAAAACTAATATCAGTATACACTTTACCAGTATGTATTGTGCGGTGCGATAGATGAAGATATATGGTATAGAAAATACTGCTATTACATTTTGATTGGTTTGTCTTCATTCATTAGAATTTTTCTTTGTAAAGTAATCGATAAACGAGCGAACCACCTGATGGTAGCTATAGCCGCTCACCATTAGCTACATCAACAAGCTACCTCGTCACGGATAAGTTGCCGACCAACAGATAAGAAAAGAAGAATGACGGAACCAGCTCTCAAGCCACCACCCAGGACGCGACGAGTCGTTAGAAGTTGACTCAAATATACGTGATAATATTAAAGATCAGAAATACATGAGTTCTTTCCTCGGTGTATTTCAACATTCTGACAAGACAGCGTATCTAATCATAACGGTTTGATTAAAAAAATCTCATCGCGCCCGACCTCTAGTAATCATACTATCAATGAGCGCAATGCGTAATGATGTGCCGTGTTTGGAAAAACATCGATGTTTTTCTGTGAAACTGGTGAGGTAAACTAAGGTACGCGCGGAATCTAATACCACGTATATTTCGGATAGTATACAGTTTAGTAAGCGGTTATTCTAGTAATTAAATATTGATAAACTTGAGTTTAATAACAGCGCTACTTGGCGTCAATTAAAACAAATGAATTATTTATTAGGTTATCCAGAAAGTTCGTGGGATTGCGTGTCGATTTTCGGTAGTGGATGATACCTGACTGAATGTATCACAATTATTGAAAACAAATGACATGTGTACACTGTACATATTCTAAAAGAGATAGCTTCAGGCATATTTGAGAAAAGTTTGATTAAGTTTTGTCAATTTCGTCAATATTTGAATGAACTGCGTTTAAATTGTCCTAAAACATCAGCATGAAATTTCCGGACAATCAAATAAATTATCCAAACAGGTTGTGTTCTAGAGTTTAATTGTATACGTCAAATAGGGAATAATGCAGGTCTTCCTGTCCTGCAAAGTATTGGGCATTATTTTGACGTTTCTTGTGTACTTGAGCGACGGTAGTTGCTTATGACAAGGTGGCTCGTCTGCGCATCTGTCTGCCATTTACATAAAAAAGATGATACTATAATTTGGAATATATTTTGCGTATTAAAAATTAATTATCATTCGCATCGGCGAAGATAAAAAAATGTGAGCAGACTTGTACTTATAGAAAAAGTAAAAAAAGATCATTATGTCTTATCTATGATACGGGTACTCACGGTATATGAGTACATGTTGTATACCGATTTAAGACAATGGAACTCTTCGATTCCATCGACTTCATTAACATCACGTATACCGAGTAAAAAAAATTAAATTACCGTTTTATGAAACAATTTCATTATTTGCCGAACAATATTTAAAATATTCATTTTTAATAAATACTATTTTGATAATGATAATAAGTATCGTAAGTAAGACAGACCCTACAACCTTGAATGAAAACAGAGTGCGAATATTTGAACTCAAACAGGAAGAAGCTTTTACCATATCTTTATCGTTTAGTAGCTTCATAAGGAGGAAAGGGTCGATTGGGATCAAGGATGCCTGCAAAGCTCTTAGAAAGCTTCTTTCTCTTTCTTTTTCGAATTAACTCTAGCGTCCTTGACAGCTTCGCGTGAACACCTTATCGATTCTAGAAAGACTTAGCCGAGACTTAGCCCTTCAAATGAAAAGTTTCGGAGCATCCTAAAGCCACCTGTGGGATTTAGACAACGGATTAGGTCGTCGATTGATGGAAAACATCCAAAGTGAGACAAGAGCAAATTTAAATGCCCTTTGTATCAAAATATAAATATAAGCGTCTCGTAAACAAATAGTATGCATTTCTCTCAATTAAAGATTATTTTCTGTTGTAAGTTTGAAGTATATTTAATTATAAATTTGTAAGTGTATAATACCAGAAACAAGTTTTTACAACAAGCTCCCAACACTAAGATACGTGTCAGAGGTCGAAGCTTGCGGACTGCCTTACGTAACGTTTACGTAACGATATTGTGATTTACTTCGACGCTCACACATTTCCAACCCGACGTGAACGTTGAGTTATGTGCCAACCTAAAATATACCCTACGCTATTCAAAATAGGTAATAAATTATACTATAAGCTAGTCAGTGAAGCTATTTACTGTTATTTAATTTGCAATCTTAAAAGTATGCTGTTAAGGTTTTTATTCAATTAAACATTTTATTGACGTTCACATGTTTAATACGTTTAATTATGGTGATAAATGAGTATTAATTTCAGTTACAAATGTAGACCCCACATTTGATTATGGGAACTATAAAATTAAGAGAGATCGATTACGAGTTATTAGAATTGGTATAAACTAGCAATAAGGATTTATAAGTCTTACCTTATATTGACTTTTACGTAATTAGATTAAGTCAGTCCTTGTATGATTAGGAATCTACATGGATTCGAATGCTGTACTTTATATATTGTTGGAGTTTTATGCCGTTAGAAATTAAATTATTACTGCTTCAATGACGATCTTAAGGTGTAAAGTAATTTAGTATATATCAATGTCAGTATCAGATAGGTGCTAATTTCTACTTAAAAGAGGATTTTAAAATAAAAAAGTCTTCATACGAAAGATTTATAGCAATCTAATGTCATATTGTATTGAAATTAGTCTCTTTAGTTCCGTATACATTGAACACAAAACCACAGATAAATAATTTGACAAAAACTTACACGAAATATCTGTCATTATAACTCGACCAAATTGAATAGAATCTGATTGTATGGCTTGATTACCAAAACAGTGGTAGATATTCCGTAAATAGGCAATAATGTACGTAATTAATATAATTTTGAGTTTTGATTAAGAATAATGAGGAATACGGTCAATTTTATCTTATTTATCTTACAGCGAACAGTAAATTATCGCACAAGAGGATATTGAAAAAAATAGCATAGTTTGAGTTATATCCGCGTAGGTAAGACTTTTTAATTAAACAAAGGTTTTATATCGTAAAATAAAAATAATGTATTAAGTAAAAGATATATTGTAATAAGCTTAGAAAGTGATACCTGAGATTAGACATTTTTTTTCTACTATGGTACCCTTTGAACGCTTCTTTGAAATCGTTACATATTACGCACGAATATTGCAGTTTTAAGCGTTATTATACTAAGCCTACAGATCATGGCAACCCTTGCTATGACCCTTGCTTTAAACGTCAAATTTAATTCTTGAGACACTCAAGGGAGGAATTTCGAATCAGCAGAAAAAATAGTTGTCATTTGTATCATAAGGCCTGTCCAAATACCAGAAAAGCATTCTGAAGCGAAGCGCAATCATTTTTACTTGCTATTCATCTTGAAAAGAATTGTTAGAAACTTTTAGTATTTAATATTATTGTGAGACGAGTCATACAGACCAATGTAACACAGTTGTATTTAGTTTACAAACATTAATCATTTAATCCCGAGTTGCTGACATAGAGACCAACTGGTATTTCGTTCATAGATCGAAAGATAAGTTTTAAAATTAATGATAGTTACACTCATTTTAATTGAAACATACATCTTGTGAACTTATTCGTAACGTAACAACTATAGCGGGGTGAGAGTTAAAATCTTTATTTGAATAACTTTAACGTGTACGTTTGGTCTTACAAAGCCTTTTCATATGGAGTAGTATTTAACGAGGGATTATACAAATTTGTTGACGTTGAGAAAATACTGTCAGATAAGTCTTGTCACAAGAGTCACGTGGATTGGTAGTAACAATACAGAAGGCTACCATTCAATTTAATAACTAAGCGATTCTACAGTACGCATAGGTTCAAGGTCAAGTAGAAAGTAATTATTGTATTGCCATCTTTGTCTGTGATATTTTTAAATAACTAGAATGAAGGAGGTCGCGTCAAATGAACCAATCATTGGTCAGTATAGAGCTACGTGTTTATAGCATAGTAATACTTCAGTGTTGTTTATGAAATGAATGGTTTGACGTGACGAGCGCATTGTTCTTCGCATTGGGTTGTTTCATAACGTAGACAAGTATTGTTCTTAAATACGGGGTTGATTTAACGACATATGACGCCGGCCTGACCAGCTACCACCTCATGCAACATTTATAATGCGCCTTACAGTGTCCGAGAGCCACTAATAAGATCTAGCTTTCTTTTTGGCGAGTAACCCGTTGATGACGCTTTGGGTATTACTTATGTCTGTGATCGATATTAAAACTTACTTGCCCGACTATATGCATACGAAATTTTAAAAGCAATCTATAAATAAATGCAATACCTTCAACGCTCTACTATATTTTAACGTAGGAGCAATCCCGACCTACTATGTTTTTACTTAATTAAAACAGATATAAAAGGGTATTATTTCCTTTAACGACTCCAATTTCGTTTAACCCACATCGTACAAGGCGAGATGAGTCAGGCAGACGATCTAGAGCCGTATGTGGACATTCAAAGCTTACAGCTCTTAGTAGCTCTCGGTAGCTCTTAGTTATCTAGATCGCCTCTCACTTGCCCTTTGCGCATCGTCCATTTTTTATGGCTGGTCCAAATTATAAGATTTCTTAGTGCTGCGATATGATACAAAATAAAATACTTTGTTGGTCCGCAAAGGAAATATACTTCAGAAAATTCTAAGGCATAAACAATAGAATTTCCTGTCGCCAATACCAATCTCTTTCAAACATTCTAATGTAGAGGAGAGAGAGTAGTTTTGTAGTTAATGGTTAGGAGTTTCTTGCATTTTTTCTTCTCATCGACGCTAATGCACCATTTCGAAACAGTGGTAGAAGCAAAAATTTACGTGCATGGGTGTACTGACAATATATCTGCCTGCCCATTTTTATGAATAGTAATGTTCTAGAGCATATAATATTGTACTTTAATATATTGTTGATTCCATACCTTTATTATATCATCACCTGTATAATTCAAACTTATCGTGTTTATTTGTTCAGCATGATGGTTAGCTGGTAGAGAATGCATTTAGCATTAAGCTCATCATTTGTGCCGTAATATTTTTATTGTGGTCAATAAAGCTTTATAGACGCTAAAACACTAACACACTCATACCCCCGCAGTAGAATTCCCTGTGTCGCGGGTGGCATGGACAACACAAATAACACGTTACTAACACCCATGACCCGAGAACAAATATTTATCTGTGACATAAATATTTGTTCCGGCCGGCAATGGAACCCAGGACCCTTCGCTTCGCAGGCAGAGTCACTACCAACTAGGTTACGGGGTCGTCAAAATAGTAACCGCATGAAGACCACGCGTAGCTTATGCGATTGTACCACACTACTCATTGAGTGTTACCGTCAGTCGATCACAAATCGGATGCTCCTCGCGACCATTTACGGTGAGTTGTCCCACATCACGGTTCTAACTACATATATTCCGATAACTGGAATTTAATTCAATAAATAATTACCTGACGATATTTCGCAATAGTCTACATTTTAATGGGCTTATTATGGTTAGCGTGGTATATACGTATGGGAACTCGTTACCAAGGCAGTGACTCGACATACTTAGTAGAAATACTTTTTAAATGATTTTATTTCACTTGCAATGACTGTTAGTTTGTTAGAATAGTTTGCGTTAAATTTTGCAAGCTGAATTAAAACTATGTAATTTAAATTTGGGACGTAATGACCTGATAAATAACTCAAGGTTGGCTAAAGACGGGGGAACTGCTCAGCGGTCAATAACTTATTTCCTTTTCTTCTATATAGTAGTATAAGCGTATGGATGACGTCCAATTTTAAATAAGAACCTACCGAAAAAATCTGTAATGTACTAGTATGACTTGATGTACTTACTTCAGTATTTTCAGTATTTTTTTCAAGGTAAACAGGGGACAAATGAGTAGACGAGTCCCTTGATAGGATATGGTTATTTTCGCCCAATAACAACGGAGATAAGACCAATACGTTGGGGGTCAAAAAGTACGCTGAAAGCATTATATGTTAGTATTAAATTATATTATATTGCTCACAAATTAACTTACCAATTTTGTTGAATTTAGGACCCGAAATACATGTTTTATAAATCCGGACCCATGAATGCTGTAGCCCAGTTGGTAATGACTATGTCAGCGACGAAATCTAATGTCGATTTCCTGTCAAAGCTTGTTCACTCTCATGACGTTAATTCTCAGATCCTACGGTCAAAAGTCCACCCAAAATCCTAATACCCACTGTCGTTCAGTGCAATAAACAATTTTCGATGTTTTCTTTCAAAATTTTCAACTTTACTACCTCGTATCGTAACCGCTTACGCCGCCATATTGAAAAAACGGCGCGTAAAAACAAGTTTATTGACAATATCCCCTTTACGACTCATTTACATGCAGTACTTAGTATGAGTGTGTGAGCGTTTATGTATTTATCGACCGCCAGTCATAATACACACGCAAAAAAGTTCTAAATTCAACAATGTTCCATGTGAAGTTTTAGTATCAGTCAAAAGCATAAAAGCCATTGCATGCATAATGCAACCATTAACTCATGGGTTGCAATGCATTGCTTAATGATGTATATTCTCATATGAGATATTCGCAACAATGGCTGCGCGTCGTAATAACTTTATAATGGTGAAGTTCATTGTGCTATTTGCATCATTCTTTACTTGCTTAAACGCCTTAATCTGTGACTTGCAGCTTTATGAATTTTTGTGGAGAAAATTGTTTTTTGAATACCGCTGGAGATTGGTTAAAATCTTCTGCAGATTGTAACATTAGATTGCAGAAAGTATTGCTAATATTTTATTAATATGCTGTTGCTGTTTTAGTGTTTGTCACTTCGTCTGTTCATTACTTATGATTAAAAAAATACAGCTTAACAATTTAAATGCTATTGTTTCCTGGAAAAAGCAGAAGAATTGATTCATAAAGAAATACAAATGAATATCCACTAAGAAAATAAATGTCCTTCAGATATGGATCCGTAATTTAATTTTAATAACACAAAGTTAAATGCAATTTCAGATTGACAAACAAAAACAGAATGACCGGAGCAGCTTATTAAAATTGTATTAAAAGCCATCCCACGTGACAAGAACCAAGAGCAAAATACCTATCTCACAAAAAAGGAGGCTCTGATATAGACATTTGCATGTAACGCTAATAAAATATTTCGTAAAACATTTTAGTTGAACCCAAAGCGTAGGATCGTCGACGTAAAGATACGCAACCATGTTACAACATGCAACTCCTACTATTTACACAAAACGGTACTATCTCAAGAGTATCAACAGTTTAAATGGGGCTTCTTGCCATAAAGCAGTATTGCACAACATTAACATCACGGACCAATTCCATAAGTGTAAAAAGTTCATGGACTCTTAAGAAGTTAACGAAATAATTATAGTTTTTAAAAGCAACCCCAATTTACCACCCTTCGGTACGTTCGTGTACTCCACTGCCAAAAAGTGAGAATGGAATGATCATAGACTTATTATTGGGTTATCCGGAAAGTTCGTGCCTATTTTTAAGACAATATAAATGCAACTTAATCAAATATTGACGAAATTAACGAATCGTAACCAAACTTTTTTCCAAATATAGCTGAAGCTATCTCTTTTATAATATGTACAGTGTACAC
>DWPA01006217.1:0-11165 GCA_018251375.1 Calpodes ethlius
CAGACAAACATTAATTTTTATATATATAGAAGAGATAAACACACAACTGTTTATTTCAAGCCATTACTTTTTTTCATTGATTTTATACTAAATATACACTAACAAAACACCACAACAATAACAACCACAAAATTTTAATACGCTTCGGTGGCAGCGTACCTTACATAAGACGTTTCTAGGGAAAAGGATGGCATGATTTAACCAATAAGACAAAAGAGGACACCTAATGATTGTCATTTGCTCGGTTTATGCAAACACAAAGTGATCATTTCTCGTTGTGACGCAAAGTATAATATGTCTCAAATTTGGACATTTCAACGTACAAGACGTTACAACGTACCCGATTTTTTATACATAATTGTCGCTTGTATTTTTTATAACTTTTAACACGTAATGTGAACTGTGTGTGGTATTCCGGTGATAATTTAGGCGACGTAAAATAAAGGACATCATAATTATGCCGATTAGGTCGTTACTTATTTATTATCATTGGTTGCTAGGCAACGCTTTATTTTTAAATAATCACTTTAATTTAACTGAAATGTCGTAATCGTTCTTCCCACAGAAATGAGATGTTTTTTCGCAGTAAAAAATAGCCTATGGAACTCGTCATCTTCCCATATATCTCCACAACAAAAATCGTATCATAACGAAGCTCCGTTACGCCATAAAAGAAGCACAAAAAAAAACACACACTTGCGTTTATAACATTAGTATAAATCTATACCTTATAAAACACTATAAATGTAATAAGATTAAATCGTACCCTTTAGCTATGTGTTAACTTCGCAGAGTCCCATGAACCAAAGTTATTTATTTTTATTTTTATATTAAAATTAAGTTATATGGATAATATTAATAATAATTAACAGTAATATTGGATACTTTTTTGTCTCGTATACATAATATTATAGATGAAAAATTGACAAAATGTAATTTATAAATTTTTACTTTGCTCCGTGATAGCGTTACGGTGTCGATTCTGTATCATACTTTGCCGACCGATACGGGGCACACCTGGTTTTTACACCTTCCATATTTTAGAGCAGGAATTTGTCAAAGAAATCAAAGCTTTGCTCCCTTTTTGGAGCTTTGTCGTTATTTACGAAAGGAATACCTGGAGTTTTGTCTACTGAAAGCTTTTTGTCGTGCATAGTGAGGTATGTCTTGACTTTGGGCATTGTGAATGGTATAGGTAAGGAAAATAATTAAGCTATTTCGTTATTTCCAGCCACATAAGTACTATAATGGGGGAATATTTATGTGGCTAGAAATAATGTACGTATTACACATTTTTTTTTTAATTAAATAAAAGTAATACATTGAATTATGCAAAAAATATTTATATTAGTTTTTTAAAAATAAAAGTCATCTTAAATTCTCTTACATATATATTCTATCCCAAATTATATTAAAGATGTTTAAGCCTTCTACATACTTAGTATCTACTTTAAAAGCCTAAATAAAATGAAAATATCTGCGATAAGATTATAAATTTCTTGTTCTCTAGTGCTTTTTCAATTTATAACGTAAAACAGGCACTTGTAGGAGACTTATGCCTCTTAAAAGCTATTACCTCGTGAACTATCAGACACATCGTCCATAAATTTTGAACTCTGATGCTGGGTCAAGCGGAGTCGTAAAAACAGAACGTTAAGAACATTAAAATTAAAAAAAATATATTAAAACAAAGTATGTAGAAGAAGACTGTAATGCCCTACGATTGATCTCAAGAAATATATATATATTTTTTTTAATTAACGTTTTCATTTCGAATTTTGATTTTTTATTATATGTCTGTCTGCATATATTTCTGTCTTTATCAATAAATCTGAAATGGCTAGACTTTCGAGTTCGAAACCATATTATAGGTGGTAATAATTTTTGTTATTGTTATTCAACTATTTTTAAAACTAAAGCTATTTACATAAAGATCAATGAGAGGTCAATATTTAAAATGAATGGATGCGCGTGAATTTTTGAAAGACCATTTTGAGAAAGTAAAGTGAGTTTTTTTGCCCATATTGCGTTTTGAATTATTTACAAACGGCATTCAATTTATTCCTTTGATGAATACGATCCGTTTGACATCTGTAGATATCGTGTTAAAAGATAAAACAGAATTGCTTTTAGTTTTTTATTTAAACGATTGTTGGAGTGTTGTTATTTTTGAAGTGGAATTTAATTTTTATGGCGCTTAAGACTGCTTTTAGGGCAGGAATATACGAGTTAGCTAACCTGCAGATATACATCTAATTCACGAATAGGATGGCCTGGTTTTCAATTGTCTTTGATTTGCTGATTAAAAGTTTCAGTATCTCTTTAATACGACTGTGAATTGCCAATTGCACGTGAGGCTAGTCACGTCCGATTGTAATAATTTATTAAAATGATCTGCATGTCAAATTAGAAAACGTAGTTAATAACATTGTAGAAGAAAAGTACATATACACCTAAACAGAGCGGACTTACCAGCCAACGACCGCTTCAAAGCGAGATTAAAATATTTCGCTCCGCGGTTAACTGCTCAAATAATTTATTAAACGTTCCTTTGAACGTTTCGCCGACGGCACAAAGAATTGTATCCCCGTATGCATTATAAAAACTCTGCATTCTCACATCGCTATTATATGAACCGCGAGCAAATAAAACCTTACCTTTGTAGGAGCTTCATGACGTTGTGTTCGGCTTTGTTTTAACTTGTGGCATGGAGCAATATAAGGTAATATTTGTATTTTAAATTGCATGTGTTTGTCTAAAGAAGCAGGAACTGTTATAGCCTATTAAACGCTCTAGGCAAAGGTACACTTTCCACTATGAAGCTTAGATTCTAACGAAGTTTGCATAAATATTCGTAGAAGTGTAAATGGATTCGAATATTAAACTTTTTTATAGAAATACTGTAAGAAATAATTGATTAAGAACATAAAGAAGTTCTAAAAGATGCAAAAAAAATATTTAATTATTAAGAAAGTGTTATAGTGTAAAAATTGTGAGAAAACCGGCACACCTGATAACTCTTCATGATGTTCTTAAAGATGTGTGAAGTATCTCAATCGTGTTAATCCAACGTGTGGCCTGTACCTCTCATTTTGTTTGAAGGGACACGAGACCAGGAGTGATTGTGATAATGAAATAGAATTAAATAACACTAACCTCCGCAATATTACACATATTTAGTGATACTTACACGATTAAATGGTTGCCATTTTACTTTATTTAAAAAGAAGTGTGGTATGTGTATAGAATAGCTTCGTTTCTGTATATATATATATATTATATACTTTATTTTTATTATTAATATAGTTTTTGTGTGTACAATATACCCTAATTACTCCTATACACAATTTTCGTCTCATTTCATTGTGTTGTCTGGGAGAAATTGTTTCTAAGGGATAATGCCGCTTATTGTATTGCTTGTAGGTCAACTAATTGACAGTGTATTTTTTTGGTAAATGTCTCTTCTGACGCGTACAATTAAAAGAGTCAAAATAAATAAATAATGAACCCTTTTTATTACGAATTTTTTCTATGATCATAATTGTAATTTACACACGTTTGTGTTCTATTTTCTAGATTTGGGACATTAGGTGCAAAGTCGGATGTGTAATGACATTTGAAGGTGTGGATATTTGCAGCGATAGTATAGATTTAAACGTAAGTATTTCCGTTTAGTTGCTGTATTTTACTCATTTTTATTTTATATGTACTCTAATCTACATATCATGATATTTTTAAATGTACTACGCTAATAATAACTATATGTTAAATTATAATAGCGTCTTAATACGTACAAGTCACTCAAAAAAAAATACAATTTATATAAAAAAATATATATTTTCTATTAAGTACTTGGTTTTAGCATAGGTAATTTTCACCTAAATTATAATTAGATAAAAATTATTAGTATACCTATCCATTTATAATGTTTTAGATGTCAGAAGTAGTTAAATAGTTCCATGTTATCGTAATGAATACGTATTTATTCGATGAAATGGCTGGAAAAAAGTAACTAAGAAACTGTAGAATTTGTGAAAATAAATAAAAAATATAAATTCAATACACAATAAACATAATACAACAAGAAATTACAAAATACACATCATAAAATTGCATACATTAAGAACGGATATTGAAGCCGGCTACTGTGATGCTTTATATAAATTGTTTGTTTTTAGTTTGTATTCGACACTTATGGTTAATATTTTACACTTCTGACGTTATAATTAATTTGGTTTTAATGGATTAAGTTCAAGACATCGATGTGCTAGTTAGGAATTATATTTATTTCTTACATTTGTATCTAAAATCGCGTCTATTCGAAAAGAGCTACTTTATTCCACGCAAAATAACACTAACATAACACTGTTTATGTCTTGAGATAAAAAGTGATATGAATCTAGAATGTGGGTAATATCAATAAAAGTTCCAATAAAAAAAATTACATTATAATATGAACAAGTAACAGGCTGTATGATAAAAAAAATCGCGTGCGAGCCAAAAAGAAAGTTTGGGTATAAATAAAAACTGTAATTGTATAATCGTATTGTCACAGAGAGTGACAAAAAGTAGGTAGTCTACCATGCTACATTATTTTAAGCTCGAGAGATGTACTTTGAATCCCTCTACATTACTACTCTAGAATCCTTCACTTCGTTTTGGATTCAAAAACACTCGTCTTATAAGTAATTGTTGGTTCTCTTAACAATCAATCAACTATTTTTACATACTAGAGACCCGTTCTGCGCTCGAAAGTCGACCGTAATTTATAATGTCAAAGGATTAGTTCACATTGACAGTATTTAATCTTTTAAACTCTTCAGATTGACTATAAACAAAGGAGTATACGTGTCTTATTATCCGTGTTTGTGTCAAATACGTAATGTTTTATTTATTGATCTAATTTACTTCGAAAGCATTGTTATTGAAAAATATTAGCGTTCTGCACTTCTCCTACATGTTAACTATAAGTGTGCCAAATGTCACACAACTCAAAAACTGTAAAAAGGGCTCCAAAGTTTTTGCTTCACGTATTAATATATAGATTTATTGTATTTTACATTATAATACGAATGATGTGGTTTAACTTTGAAGGTTGATGTCAGGACCTTGTAAATCTGCCTCCAGCAGTTACCTGAGCTAAGGCTAATGCCGTCTTTATTATAAATGCTTCTACATTAGTTTTGGGGGTAATATAACAATTTTTCGAAACTTGTTTTGAATATGATTTGAATAGCAAATTATATTATAAATAATTTGATACAGTCTTCCAGACAAATATTAATCTAATGAGAAGAAAAGATTTTGAAGTTTTTTCTTTGAATTTGAGCTTGTAAGCCTTTGGATACTTGAAAGAATTTGGATTATAGGTATCTTAAAAATAAAATAAATATATTTAGTAAAATCTAATAATTTCTTGAAGCAAGAATTATACATCAAGTAGCTTGTTAAAGATGTACAACTGTACAAATAAACAAATACATGTACACATTCGTTATTGCATAATGGAATAATGAAAATTTGTTATAACGTGCTAAGATTTTTAACATTAATATCTATTGGTTTAAAATAATTATATGATATTTTTAAGTGTTTCGATTGGATATTTTGTAAATCAGATACTAAGCCGCTTCGAAGCTTTTTACCACGACTATCCTTGATATTAAAGAAATCTATCGAAGATCACTTATTTTCAAAGTTCAAAGAAAATACAAAGAATACGGGTATTTTTTTAATCAGTTCCCGTTTAAACTAAAGGTGGAGAGAGAAAAAATAAAAATTCACCATGTTTCATTGTAGCGCCCGCTTTCCTTCGCTGTAATTGCCCGACTAGTTTACGTTGAAATAATGAACACTTTATTTGCACGAGACACGAATGAACACAACGGAATAACTTTCAAATTGCTTCAAATATGTAAATTTCTTTTTGTAATTCTTTATACGTACTTGAACTTTACCGGTGGATCTTTCATTTTCAAGTTATTATATACTCTGAAAGTACTGAACCGATTTTCATCAAAATAGTTTCACATCTCTTTGAAATTTTATCCAAAAGATAGGATATGTTTAGTTCTATAAATTCTTAACAGATGGCGCTGAAAGTTAATACGTCTATAAAACTCTGACATAATTTGACATCAAGTGAGCGTAGACACCGTTGTTTTAATTTTTAGATCATACATTTTTAAACTTAATACTTAGTTTAAATAACCCGACAACTAGGTTAACATATCTTCTACGGACCAGAAATCCTTGATAATAAATTGACATCAACTTATCATCTGTCCATTGCAACTGTACTGTTTGAAATGGTAGGAATGAGCTTGCTTCATGGAAATTTACATCACGTTATTCTGTTTAAAGTATACTCATACACAATTAAACTATGATCCACTGAAATGTTTTATGATTTGCAAGAGTTAAAAAAGAATATAGTTAAAAGTGACTTCATTAATTTTTGTCTTCCTTTTCCTTTTTGACGACCCCGTGGCCTAGATTGAGCTACAAATCTCAGCTTCCATTATACTGGCAGAGGATAATATTTATACAGCGGATAAATGTTTGTTATGTGTTGTATGGAATAAGGATAACAAAGGCTAGCTGCTAGTGCCACTACTTCTGCGCCCATTGACACCTCTGATAGCCGATGTCAATAGGTAGTCCACAGATAATGATTTAGTTCACCTGCTCAACAGTAATCAAGTAATAAAATTAAATATAATAAATATTTAATTCAAAAGTCACACTTTTCGTTTTTCTCCGATGTTCGAAACGCGAGAACAAGCGCTTTTAATTAAAACTCCACGTTATCGCTATCCATTATGAACTTCGGTGCGCTCCTGTAGTTTGTTCTTCGCGTTTGCAGCGGGCTATTTTTAGTGCCTTTGAAGTGAAAGTTGCATGTTTTTGATTTATATACGTACTTTTTGTTAATGTTTCAAAGATAATTTTATTTTCTTTTTGTTGATAATAAATAAAGGATGATAGAGACATCCGGTCAACTTTGCCCATGGATCTCAAAGGGGATACTTTGTCAGCATAAAAAAATCGGCCAAGTAATTGCAAAGGATGGATGTTTAATCACATCTGATTAAAACATAAATAATCATCATTAATACGAGAACATATAATGAAAATTAAAAGACTGCGCAGAATAGAATTTATTTTACCATCAAGTCTAGCTGGACGGGTTTAAACCACATGTCATACAACATCCAGCGAAATACGTAATAACACAACATGCCCCTCGGCATCAGACGTAAATGAAAGTTTAAAATTGAATTAACATTTCACGTTTAAGGTATACACTGTAAAAAATAAATTTGGTAATAACTCAGCATTGGTAGCCCTAAGCTAACAGATGTCATTGTTTTTAAAAAGTTATTATAAAACTTTTTAAAAAGAGTTTTTGATACGTCGCTTGTTATGGAAAATTAAACTTGTCTTTTGAAATAAACAATATTAAATAGATTTAACATTAAACTTGTTTAGTTTAAGCTTAAAATTTCCAACAAGCGAGCGGATGATCGCCTAATGCGTACATTTGAAGAAATTTAAATATGGAATCTGGTTTTAACTGGCATTAACACTACAGTTAGAAAACATTTACAAACATGCTGAAAATTTAAAAAATAAGTTGGTCTAGAATCTAATAGCAATCTAAGTAAAATTTTATCATTATGAATGAGTGTTATCTAGGTACTAAGCCTAGAGATATCTATTAAGAAAACATGGCGTATTATCTCATTAGTCAGCTTATACCGCAAGCAGGAGACTTTTTTTTGGATTCCCCAAGTCGGTATAGATGGGGCTCATTAGAAAACTAACGATCTGCATTTAATGCAATGTGGTATAATGCAAACGGTATTATTAGTTCTTAGGTAGCTTTTGCTGTGTACTTAAGGTATTAAGGAGCGTCTTCAGGTTTTTCAGTTGTAAAGTGTTTTCGAGTTTGTTAAGAACCTTCTCTAACGATTGTTTTTTAGCTGATTATGAATCGGAGCAATGCTTGCTATGTTTATCTGTTCGGATGTTTTTTTAATGTTGCCAGTAATTTCACGTCTAATATAAGTAGATTGAGACAAGATTCTTATTTCGACGAGAAATACTAGTTTATTTTTTGCCGAATAAATATTTAAGTGACGCTGTAGGACCCATTATATTATGGCTGAAGTGTTTTAATACGAATGTTTGAAATCGTTTTAACATTGATTAAGTGAGTCTTAATTTTGGTAATGATTTTTATTTGAAAAACACGCGCAACTTAAACAGTAATATTATGCTTTATTTTAACAAATAACCCGTTTCATTTTCATTATTTTATAATTGAAATGATTCATCATATTTTCCTGTTATTGAATCTTTTATTTCTTGTAAGTAATTATAGTGATTAATAAAGATCTTAAACCATTTAATTTTTTTGGAAGCGCGACCAGTGCATCGTTGGCAGCTGGCAGCCGACGGAGGCGCTCACAGTATGGGACCTAGTCGCTAAGAAGAGGCTTAGCGTCGTCCGGGTACAGAACCGACGACCCGATGTTGATGGAGAGTACATTCATACTTGCCGGTATTGGAGGTCAACTCAGGTATGATTATTTTAATAGGTAGATATAATTATTCATTACTAATAAATCCTTCGATTCACATTATGAAACATGAGTTTTATATTTAGAAAAATACACAGAGGAATCAAATATTTCTCAATGTTATCAGGCGTTTTGTAACTTTTTGTTTATCCATCATATTCTATTAAAAAAATCGAACGAAAGTTATTAGATTAGATACGAAGCAATTAGATTTAATTAGAGTCTTTGTTTTATATTTTTATAAACGTTGATAAACTACAAAACATTATTTGAGAAATAAATCTTGTGAAAAACACTTAAGGTAGGCAATAAGCTCACATTAACTCTTACCTGGTTAAATTACAGCGGAGCCTTTTTAGTAGAATTTGATGACTTGCCCAATTATTCTGTTCGTCGAAGTTTTTTTTTACCTCTTTTAATTTGGTATCTTTCCAAACTTGTATAATAATATAAATATTCCTAAGGATGTTGTTAACTAATTACAGGTATATAATAAATTATTTTGAGTTTTCCGGCGCCATTTTTATTCGGTAACCCTTTGATTTGTAGGGAGGAGTGCTTAGTCGTATCAATTAAACCATTTTTGTTTATTTTTAATATCGTTATAATAGTACTGGACCGCTTTTGTATGATAAGTATGATAATTTTAAAGACACATAAATAAAATAACAAATGTGAAAGAGCAGAAAAAATATGTCCGGAACAAGCAAATGCATTATGTATTTCTCAAATATTTCAATTGTAATAATCGAATTTCGACAAAACTGTGAGAACACTTGTCTATATGCCTGTTATTATCGATACATACTAACATGTAATCTATAACAAACAATATTATCCAACATAAGTTTCCATATAAATTTATTATGAAAATACGAATGATCACGAAATAGACCGTAATGTTGTTACAAGATCGTTACTCAGCTGTCGGGGGCACTCACGTTCGGAGGTAGGATGGATTGTTTTCATTTCATTCGTCCTTTCCAAAGTATTCGCTCGACCAATATTATTATTATTTCATCATCATGTTACCGATACATGTCTCATTGGCTGGGATTTAGGGTTTGACAATGAGAGGGATAAAAGAAATACTATCTCTATTCAAAATTAAATGGACCACAAAAGGTTAATATTAGGCTTCTAATTTGGTAAAATTTATGAGCAGGATTAAGTTCGTAACAAAGCTAGAGTGGATCTTGCGGGAGGTTGTCGTTCAAATCACTAGGTTATTACCTAATTATCTTATGCTTTTTAATTGTTTATTTGAGCAACAAGATCTCGAAAAGTTGTATAATAATAAATTTAAATAAAATCGTATTTTATAATATTGATGGTAAAATACATTGAATACATGTTTACTCGTATATCTTGTAATACAGCACAACATCTGTTTATTCAGGGAAACGAAATTATTCTTTTGAAATACATTTTATAGAATTTTCCCAAGAAATGAGTATACATAATTATTGACTTATTTTAGTGACTTTTGTAATAATAAGGTGATATTTGTAATTCATTAAACTAGGAATAACGAAATAGATTAAATATTATCCCAATGGCAAATAATATATAATTTAACTCAGATGAGATAATTATTTATAAATGTAAGAGATAGTTATTATGAAGCAAACAATTGAAAAAGAAAGAGGGAATAGTTTATTAGAATGATGTTAATAGTAAAACCATAGATAGATTAACATTTAAAGTTAAAAGTTCCTCGGAAAATAATCTGCTGATCTTAAGACGAGAATGTTAAGGAATCGAAAGAAAGAAAAGTTAATCGGTGATTCGTAACTTCATATGACGAGTCGGATCTTCATGAACACGTAAAGCACTTGACCGAAGTTCTTATCGTTAGATAACAGACATCACAACTTGGAGTACTATAGGTAGCTTAAAAACTTCTTATCCTTGGTTTGGATTCTAGTCGCTTCACTTATCCTCTGAAATACTATGTTACGCATTAGGTTGTAGATGTACCAGGTAATTGGTTATAGATACTTTTGCGTATTGCTCGTGTCGTATACCGGATGATTGTAATTTGTTTAATGGATTTTAATTTTCATAAAAGTAATAGATTTTAATTATAGCATCCGACATTTACAAATACCGCAGGGTAACAGTTCTATATTTGAATATTATTCGAGGAAGTTTTCAATCTTGTTCCAGGAAGTTCTGTTCCAATGGAATGTTAATTGCACTAGTTGAGCCAACTCCTCATAGACAAATATTGGTCGAATAGTGACGGATTTCATTACTTAGTTGATTGTATAAGTTGTAATGTTCGGTAGGGGTTGGTTTCAAAGCGTTATTTGTATAAATGAATTTAGTAACTTCAATCAAAGTGATTAGTATGCTTCCTTTAATCAACTGCACGTAAATGTATGATAAGTAAACACGCACATAGGTAGTAATATAAATAAAAAATATTAATATTTATAATATTTTTTTTTATAAGATGAAACAAAGTTAATTGTAAAAAATACACATATATTGAGAGCTATTGATATTGATTGTTCGGGAACCAATTGTGAAATTACTTTTGTTGTTAAATAAATATTTAATGTTTATAACGCGGCT
>DWPA01006218.1:0-11165 GCA_018251375.1 Calpodes ethlius
ACCGACTGAAAATAACAATAATAAAATAGTTTTCATCTGGTACTTACAAAATTGAAACGCCAGCTGCTTAAATAGCGGTAGAGTTAAGGGTGATTTAAAAATTAAAAAAAAATACTTTCAGACAAGAACCATAGTTGCTAAAAATATGTAATACTATGTAATTTTGTATGTTATGAAGTTTATGCATTTAAATTTTTATATTTTTTAATTCTATAAGTGATAAAAAAATCTATAAGTGGCACTATCTATGTAAATACTATATATACATTTAAAAATATATCGATCTTCAATTTATTTTCCTGAAAAAATAAACTTTTATAAATTGATATTATGAATTTTATTCTCATAAATCATGATAAAGCGAAACCAATAAAAACCATCGCATTAAGTTTGGTACGGTGTACGTAGTATTAAAAGTACCCTGTTTTAACAATTTCTGAACCTATTTTAACCACAGAGCCACGTGCGGAAGCATGCTCATTTTGGTAATATTAATAAACAATTATACATGAAAATTATTCGATTTCAATTCAACTTTATTACGTTAAAGTAGCTATAAATAAGTTTACCACGTTCCAAAATATATTTCTTTTCACAAAGCTTAACACGAATAAAAAAGTTTTTTTCGGAAACTTACAAATTCCAAATTCAAAAAGAAGTCTCGAATCATTTCGCATACAAAAGGAAACGAGCAATTTGAATTTAGAAGTCATTCCTGCAGTAACCGGCGAATCTCAAAACAGTGTGGATGAGCGGACGTCGCCCCTCAATGAGTGCGCTTTAAGATTCCAACCGCGCCGGCTCAAGGTCTGGGTCAGCACGTGGGGCAGGGAGACGGAGGAGACCGGGGACAGGGGGACAGGAAAGTGTGCCATTTGGTTATCTGCCATAGATGTACCTTAGGGTGCGTTTACACTTATATGTTTTAAAAAGTTTTACCTATATCTACATGGTGATTTTAGTAAAATCACATTATTTTTTATATTATGCAAAAACAAAGTATCATTCATACAATCATTTTAATGTTTAACACACTTTTATTTTGTACATCGTAGAGTAAGTAAGTATAAACTGGATTTTACAATCGGCTCTATGCAAAAAAAATGTTATGATAAATATTATTTTGTGAGTGATTTATGTGATAATGATTATGTTACATTTATTGAGCTTACTTAACGAAATATGTATGGTATTTTGTATGGCAGCACGTCTATTTTTTGTTGGTTCATTTTAAATGATATTCATTATTAGATAATGTTTTATTCATAATTAAAAAATACATAAAAAACCAATTATGTGGTACACAAACAATTCAGCATTACATATTTTTTAAATGAAGGAAAACGCTCTTAATTATTATGTTCTAAACGTGTTTAAAATATGAAAAATATAATTGCTTTGACTTTATAAAAGTACATAGAGTTCAAATTTGTATGATAAATTTTATATACCTGCTGTGATAAATAAAGATATTTAAATAATGATTCGTCACTAGACCCATAACACAAATATAACAGACACTCAGGCACAGAAGTGTATTCTATCACGTTTTTAAGAGTATTTTTAATTCGAAATAAAAATATTTGTATTCAAAATTAGAACGCAGTGGGAACAGTCCCGCTGTTTCACTTCTAATTTTAATGTTGTGTCGACTGCATGTAGCATTCTTTCATGACTGCGTCTCAAGTTCAAGGCTGACGTGTGGAAGGGGGCTGCGAGGGGGTCGAGGGGGTCGAGGGGTGAGGGAGGGAGTTGTAACCGCAAGTTCCATGCAAAGTATATGCAAATCATCAATGTGTATTCTTTGCGTTTTGGATGTATTCCCAGTTGTGTACGCAAGTGAGGTAAAGTTGCTCTGGTTTCGAATCAGATATACCTGTTTATATGTATAGAAAAATGACATATCGAATACCACACGTTACAGTATTTGTATGTATCAAATAAATACTAGAAATAGGTAGAAAAAATCAACTATTTATGTAGTCTTATAAAATATGTTATTAGAAAATATATTATGAAGAAATAATTTAATAAAAAAACAGACAGCCCAAATACAGTCAGTTGTAGAAACTAATTTTAAATTTTAACACCGCTTTAAAAGTAATGGGTCATTAAATCGTTGCACAACTTTAGACGATGTTTTTATTATTAGTATATTATTCAGTTAGTAGTGGGATGGGTCACCGCTAATAGCACAAATTTCTTGAAGACTTCCGTGCTACGAAGGGCACATATGCCTAAGTCGCGGTTTAACATTAGGCAAAATTCGTTATGGCATATTGGTTTCCGGACGGCATAAAATCTTCCCATATTTGAGTGACTAACCCCTCCCCTCAATTCGCACTGGAACAGAATGGTGGAACTCTATGCGTCTTCAGTTATAACGAAAGACCTGTGCCGTGTAGATTTATTAAAGGATTGATGCCAGGCTTGAACAAAGATATTCTTTCTAACACTTAAATCTCTACGTCAACAGTAATATATATCTTCACCGGTATTCGAATTATAGTGAAAATTATATATAAGACCCATGTCCAATATTTTAAGGGCTCCAACGGAACCCTATTACCAGGGCTCCACTGTCAAACTGTCTTTACCCCTCAAGCCTGAATGAGTACAATAGGTATGACTGTCATAAAAAATATTAAATGTAAAGTTAATAATTAAATGGGAAGCCCATACAAGAAGCTTACTCATCGAGTTTATTTTCAATACACCTGCGTGACAAATATTGTACGGAGGTATAATAACAAAACCCTTCAAAATGACTCACGACCGGTCTTTTTTTTTATGTACCAAAAATTGTACAAAATAAAGCCGAGTTAAATGCCAAAAAAATTTTTTTTTACTATCAAATTTACAAAAATCGTGTCAACTTATAAAAAATCTGTCATGCTTTAAATGTTATGTTTAATCTATTTTTGCTTTATCTTGTTGTGAGTGTGTCAACAGTTCTGACGCATCGTTATTTATTACGCTCCTTCCACGTGTATTGAGCGTCACGGCTCGCAAATACCACTGTATTATAAATGCTAGTGTGTTTGTTTGTTTGTCCTTTCACGGCACAACAGAGCGTCGCTATGGTATGATTTTTGGTTTGGAGACAGTTGAGAGGTCGACGAGTATAGGCTACTTTTTATTTCAAAATAACATCTCATTTTTGTGGAGTTATCCATTATATGTATATTTTAGACAAATTAAAGGGATTGTAAGGTTTATGTAAGGAAAAGGTGTACTCAAATATTAATTCGAACTCGAACAGTAATTAATCAGCAGTCATGCTTTTTTAGCCTCCTAAACACGCCCTTATTAGAGAAGTGTTTAATAACAAAGCGTTGCTAATGATATAAGGAAATTGACAATCTTTTATTGCTGTCCTTTTCACACGCGCGGAACCGCGGGAAAAACTAGTATAAATAATAACAAAGTTATTGTTTATGACAATGGAATTCATGTCTGGTATCTCAGAATGTGCTGGTTATCGCTTTTTACATCTATTTCATTAAATGAATTTTTGTCCCCAACTTTTGACACGGGATAGTGTGTAAAATAATAAAATGATATGTTTGTCCCATTATTTACTATAAGAGTTAGGTTTTACGATTTTTTTGGGATTACTTACATAATTTATCGAATTTTGATAATAACGAATATTAATCCCCACATTTGGCATGTACTGCGCTTTGTATGATTTTAAACTATTAATTTTTATACCTGCTCATATTTTTTATAACGTTTGAATGACAATGAATAATTATTATTTCGATAATGGGTACTGCGCAGCATATATAAGTTACGAGTATGTACTTAATTTACATAAGTGCGTAGTAATTTTCATTACTCTATGTATACATATAAGACTTTAATTAAAAATATATTATTATAAAATCTAACTTCTTCCTAAATAATATAAATTTTCATGATAAAAAATGTAAAACACAGCAGAGGAAAAAATTTTTTTTTGTTTTCTACGCCATTTTTTTATAATAAAAAAATATGTGTGTGTCATAGTTGTAAAAGAACTATAATTAAGTGTTTAACATACTATAATATTCTTAATAATGAGTCTAAACAAAACACTTCCATACACGCTAACGTACCAACCATATACGGCCAATGACATCAGCTTTCTGCGCTAAATGTCATTCTCATACATTTTCTAAGCGTGAGCATGAATGGAAAAGCGTTTTGTCAAGGGAGACTGTATCTCCTGTATCGACTGTATCTCTGTACTCTCCTGAGGGGAGACTGTGTCAGTAATAAGTGGCTACACGACAGTCATCACCAAAGCGTCGCCAAGATAGAAGAATAGAGTGGAAGTGCCTGTAATATAGATATCTCAACTATTATATCGCCATTTTGAGACGCGTGAACATCTATGTGACTGTTACGAGATTAGCTTCGAAGACGATACATAGAAAAATACAAAAAATATCCTCGTAAAAACGGTTTGTCTAGGGCTGATCTATGGAGTCTGGAATTATAGTGCAACATTTATTAATGTTCGATTGGCAACCTTAATCGAAGCGGAAAAAGCTGAATAGAGAAAGGAATAAACGGTTCAAAAAATATTGTTAACACTCATGTAACTTATTCATCGGTAATATTATGATTATTAAGGTTTAGACAAATTGTCGATGTAAATGATTATTTTTTAAAACACTATTATTTCATAGAATCACCATAATTTCACATTATTATTAATAATTTGTACGATTACAAAATACTAAAGTCAAAAATCGGTACCTAAAAACTTTTGTAAACGATTCAGATTTCAATTTAAGTCATCATTTGTAGGTATCATCGAATTAAAATATATCAAATGCGGATATTACTAAGTATTACTTTTTGTAATTGAAGTTTGTTCAATAAAAAAAAAAAAATTTTTTTTGTTTTTATTTTTATATTTTATATACTCAAATAATATTTTATAACTCATATTACCATTTCAAAATATCGAAAAACAGTTTAACATCACGCTAAAGCAATATTTTTTATAATTACTTAGCTAAACTCCAACCTACCTAACATTTTTCCTCAACATTTCTACGAATATTGTATATCCTCGGAGGTGCTGTGCCCGATAGTGATGTCATGGAGTAAAAAACGTGTAATGTTAAGTATTTAACGCTTATTGTACTTCTACTCACCGGACATAATGAAGATAATGGCATAATGGCAGCTCCTCGGATTCGTATGTACCTGGAAAAAAAAGATCATATTTACATGTTCGTATCGCAATGTATTACAACACGATGATTTATTTACAAAAGTATTAGAATGAGGAAAATTCCTAATAGAATTTTGGAGTAAAAAAAAATTTTTTTTTTCATCCAACTGTTATATTTTTTTAGTTTTTTTTGCTTCTTTTTTTGCTCTGATTCTTAAGTCGTTTGTTATAATTAAAAAAAATAAGTTTAAAAGAGATTTAATGATGTCTCTGTTTTTGGTTTGCATGTTCTTTGGATTTCAAATATCATAGAAGAAATAGAACGACAAAAGTGTTGTGAATTGCAATATGTAAATACACTAATATGTCTGCTAATCCGCACATGGCCAGCGTGGTGGACCTGTACTACTCTCACATTGTGTGAGACAACCCGAGCCCAGTAGTGGGACATTTATAGATTGTAATGATGAAACAAAAACAAATAAGGATTTTACTTGAGAAATTAAGTACAATCCATAGTTAGCAGAAGAATCCTACTGGATATAGTAATAGTCGGGATAGGGTCCCGAGTCCTATACGAACTTCAATACTTGTTGTTTTTTCATACGATTTTCGAATATATAGATACATTTACATTTCTATCCTATTTCCTATACGAACTTTAATATATTTTTTTTTTACGGTTTTCGAATATATTAATACAATCGAATATGCTATACATTTAATATCTCAGGCAACGACATATTAAAATATCAAGGACCTATATTTAAATTTATCCAAATTTATTACTGAATTTACATCTCTCTTGAGCTTTACTAAGTACTTACTTACATAAGTAATTATATAAGCAAAATTACCAAGAAAAATGTTGTCGATAAAGAAGTGAGCAGATAATTCATAGTAAAATACTTTTCCAATTGAAACAATAGCATAGGATTGAGAAGAATTCATCTAATGTCTGTGCTTCAAATAAACGATGATGCAAATCGCAAAGAGCTTTACATGTGAATGGTTTCCATTTCAGGGCCTTTGAGTGACGGATGCTTAGACGAAGGACATTTTAGATCTTCGTGTGGTTAATGGAGGCTTTGTGAATGTACATATATACGCGTAATACGTCAGTATACTAAAGGTAACGTTATTGTAACATCCTAAATATTTACTGAGATATTACTATTTAAATGTTTGATATAATGTCTATGATTACATGTTTTACTTTCAACTATTTGTTAATTTATTTCATTTAATAGTTCATGTATACGAAAATTTGATGTAGAAAAAAATCATCCATCATCATCATTACAACCCATAATTGTCCCACTGCTGGGCTCGGCTCTCCTCACAAGGAAGGCCATAGTCCAACACGCTGGCCAAGTGCAGATTGGTATACTTCACACATCTTCGAGAACATTGTGGTCAACTCTCAGGTGTGCAGGATTTCTCACAATGTTTTCCTTCACCGAAGCAAGTGATAATTAACTTGTAATACGCACATATTTTTTTTGAAAATTATAGGTGCGTGCAGGATTCTATCTCACGCCCGACGTTCGGAAAACCAACGTTCGAACCACTAGGCTATCACTGCTTAAGAAGAAAATAAAGAATATATTTTATACATGAAACGTGAAGAAAAATAAGAACTGTATGATTTTCACATTTTTACATTACTATTATGAGATTATGAATGCGATCTTGTGAAGAACTTCGAGTGGGATAAATTACTAATAATAAATAACAAGAATAACCTACAGTTCTAACGCCCACAGTACTTTTACTAATAATACAAATTTGATATCTTATTAACACCTAATATAAGTAGGACTGACTAATTAGGTGACTATAGTATCTCTTTCAGGTTTATTCGAGGTTTGGCTACATGGGAAGTAGAAGATGATGGCACTGCAAGTTTTATTGCTATCATCATACAGGTAGTAGTTAGTAATGATACAAATTTCAATCTTAATTATTAGTCAGCATCCTCTGATATCACTAACGGTCATGAAACAGTGAAAACTCAACACCAAACGCTTCATCTGCTGGTTTAATCCGCTACTTACATAAAAAAATTGCGTGAAGCGGAAAATATTTTGGTAAAATGTTTACCAGACCGAGAAACCAAAGTTCATCAATAAACGAAACGTTTATTTATTGACTTGATATACGAGAATATTATTGTTCTCACAGTTGTTTTTGATATGGTCGAAAACATCATTATTTACGGTTCTAATAACTCCTTCAATATTTCGTACAATGGAAATTTTGTTTGTGTACCCAAGAGCATTAATTATGCCTTATTTTCACAGATTTTGTGACGTTCTATGGTTATTTGTAACTAGAAGGATTAGAAAACGTACACGCATATAGCTACTTAATTATTCTGATTGTAATAATGAGATGATGCAATATTAATACTAACACGTTGGGATCTTGTAATTTGAATATAGGAGTAATTTTACCCCTGTCACGTCTTTGAGAATTTGAACATGGGTTTTGGCGTGGAATGTTTGTCAAACAGAAGGCATATAGTACAGAAAAATTCGAAATTAGTCTCGAATTTTCCTTGGCTTCTGATGATCGTATTGCCTTTAATAAATATTTGTCACGGTGACTAATCAGTATTGGCAAAATATCATGACCAATCCATAATTCAGGGCCATGTCACGTGAAGCAGCTTATCTTGTTCGTTATTGTTAGGAGTCACTAAGTCTTGTCAGAGCCCGCGCACCGTCTCTTGGATTTAATACGTCACGATCTTTCACACAAAAGATAGCGTCGTTTGTTTTTCGTACGTCATGCGAAACGATACCATGAACTTAATATACGCAATGTTTCCAACAGAAATTGATATGGATGAAGGTATTTCTGAGAACAAGGTTTTGGGGAAGTTCAAAAGATATATTTAAGGCCAAACACAATTTCACACGATATTAAACATTGTGTACAATACGCTATAGAAATACTCACAGCACGCTAATTATAAAACTTAATGAGTTTTATAATTATAAAAGATAATGAGCAGTTGGTCTCGATTTGTTAGATAAACCAGTCCTTAAAGCCGCATCACTTCATACCCTAAGGTTCCCCACTGACCCCTTCTTTAAACTGTAATTGAGCAGAGAGATAAAGTATATGATAAACCTTCTCAGTCAAACGTAAATGTGTTTGCGCCAAAACGTTATGGCCATAGGTCAAATCCAAAAGTTTTCTGACGTCACAATTAATAATGCTCAGTTCAACTACCTTTGTTCATAAGGCTGATGCCAATGAACTGTATATCCAACTTACTATCAGTTGGATAATTTTCCATGCATCTAGATTTTTACGAGGCACAGCTACTTTTCCCTACCATCATGTTATTGGCTGAGAGCCAGAATCCACAGCTCAGTCAGCCGAAATTTTGCGTTAAGCAAAGCTGTTGAATTTTATCGTTCATCTTTACATTACGTGCTAATACACTCCACTCTAATTCTTATTCAATATAATTGATTTGGTCGTGGTACTTAATGTTAGCGTAGACTTAAAGATTTTAACTGAACCTGTGCTAATGGAGATTAAATAAAGAAAAGGTAAGTCAGTTTTGAGTGTGATAGAAGGAATTTTAAAGATTGAAGCACAAAATGTAATCAAAGCATATGAGAATTATACTGACATTACCTAATACACGGTGTCTTTCAACTTTCTTAATATTAAAACAATTTTAAGCGATCAACCGAAATCGAAGACAATACAAGGAATTTCTATTTACGAGGATTCCTAAATTACTTTTAGTTATACTCATAGCTCGATTTTTTATTGGACATGGATAGCAAAAGAGCTTTCAGAGCCTCCATCCCTGCCGCATATGAACACCTGTGACAAACTTCAAATAGAACTGTAGGAGGAACTGTAGTTAACAAGTTCTGTTAGTATTAGGTATTATTAAAATTTCAGTTTGTTCCATTAGTAAAAGGACTGTGGACGGTAGCATTACTAGTGTAAATGTAGGTTAGTCCTGTTTGTAAGTGTTGGTAATCGTCCAATGAGTAGTTGTTAATATTGATACTACTCGAAGGTGGTCATAGGCGTTGGTAGCTCTGAGAATAGATTATCGCCATTTAAATTAGTGACACCAGCATCTACAAAACCCTTCAGATCTCCTCAGGCGAAAAATATATAGGTCATATCATATAAGTTAACTAATATATGGAAAACTACACTTAATGGTCAAATAAGACCTGTTTACGCGTGACACAGGATCAGTACGGCGGTGGAAATAAGTGAAATGAGATACTTTCGAGTAAATTAAATTCCAAGGGTTGCCACAAAGTGGGTTACGCCAGTAAGACGATGCTAACGACGTATAATTTATCCAAATCAGTTAATTTCTTTAGTACACCTACGAGGGAACCGATCCAACGGACATATTTATTAATCAAATACAACCCTTTTAGGATCCTAAATCCTAGTTGAATGCAATTTTCATAGGCAATGTGCATATAGACTAATCCTAATAGACAACTCCTACCAAAAGCTGCGTTAAGGAACTTTGACACCAATTTAGAATATTAGCGTCTGATTTACCAGCTCATTTGTCAAATTAAATTCAAATGTAGGCTATATAAAAAGTATTCATATCAATGAACCTTTTATCAATATGTTTATAAATATCATTATTTCTACTGATATTCTCAAAAGGTAATAAATTATTTGTATTCTTCCTTGATACGAAATCACTTTTTTATTGTATTCAGAAAGCACTATGTAAAATAACAATAACGATACTTCCATCTTTTTCATAATTCCCAATTAATTATATATGATACCTCAATGGTATTTGTAATATTCTATTTTAGTACCAGTAACCTACATTGTTTCGCTTCGTGGAATCTATGCCTTCATTAATATCTACACTCGGAAATGTATTTAAAGAGGATTACCATATATAATCTTTTAAAATAACACGAACATTAAATATGACTTTAAGCTTTTGTTACATCATAAGTATATATCAAATCATACAAGCATAATATGCAAAGACAAAGTAAAAGTCTAAAAATATTTCATGAGCTTTAATGTATTAATGAAACACCTTATTTATTACATAAAATAATATCACCCATAAGTCCCAATGCTGGACACGGGTCCCCTCACACAATGTGAGGGTTACAGGGGGCATGCAAGTATTCATTAAATACACATTTTAATATAAAAAAAACTTCCGTATCATAGCTTCTAAAGTAAGTATACATTCATTGTAAATACCACCTGTCTCACCCACATCAGAGTGTTTATTTATGTAAGAGATTACAACGAAAATATTGAGTTTTATATTCTTTAGAACCCGTAGATATCGAGTGAAATGGTTTTTATGACAAACGGAACACAAAGCGTTCATGATTTTAATAAATTCTAACCGTGACTAATTGATAGCTAATGCTGAACTCGACTCAGTGAATAGTTTACGAAAAGAAGCATGAAACTTAGTACAGGGGTTATTTGTAACGTGGATTAGCGCTAAGATCAGAATATTTGAAAATTCATCAGAGTTTTATCCCAAACTTGTATAAAAATCAAATCCCAGCTAAGTATCAAAAATCATTTCATTCTATTTAATTGTAACTTCAGGTTTACTCTTCTTTACTGAACTTGTAAAAAAGATACATATTACAGAATTTTTGAGATTCTTTATCAAAACAATCTTCCTCAATATGCTCTCAATAGGCTCAAATTAGTTGGCTATCAACTGTCAAAAGATCAGCGTTTATTACTATTAAACCTACTAACTAATCCAGAGATCATGAATAAATAAATGAAAAAGGCTGTAAGAGATAAAATAGGGATTAGAAGTCCAATATTTACGCGAACAAATTCACGGATACCAGCTAGCAGATATGACACTTATAAATCCAGACCATTACATTAGGTTTCCTTGTTACAGGTCCCATGAATGTATATAAACGAAACATACTCATAGCACCTATGAATCGAGAACGTATATTACTCAAATAATTCGATT
>DWPA01006219.1:0-11163 GCA_018251375.1 Calpodes ethlius
TCAGCCTTTAAAAGTCCGGTTCTGAGTCTTCTGAATCCAGCGAATACCCGCCATAAGCATATTGATATCTAATTGTTACTTGCTTCGATGAAAAAACATATCGCGCCTTCCGTCACGATACGCCAATATCGCGAAGGTCCCCTGCAGATACGCATGTGCGTACCTGAGAATTTCCATAAGGTGCGAGCAGTCTACTAACCCGTGTCTGATGTGTGTGGTGGATTATGGACTATCACCGGAGGGATGATGCAACATTAAACACGAATTCCTGATTTTTTATTAAACCAAATATATATCCGTGACAACGTTAGTTAGTAATTGCTAAAAGTAAATGAACCTATTCGATCAGCATGCCTCATCCGGGCGGGACGTGGATGCGCGGCAAGTGGGACCAGGTAATTAATAGCCGGAGTCTCAGATTGATGCGCGGCTGATCACCGTGCGAACTGACAACGTCCCGGCACGGCGAGTAGCACGCCGCGCCGGCGAGCCGCGACCTGCGGAACGCGATTTATTAACCCCAACTGTACTGAATTACCATTTATTAAGCCCCATCTGTGATGTATTGGTGTCGCGTGATTAACGGTCTCCGCGCTAGGCGAGTGCTTGAACCCTGCAGGAATGTAGGCTTTTGTAACCGTAACTACCTGTCTACCACCACCTAGCGTTAATGCCTTAAAACTTTGTGCTTTTCTTGAAAATACATGTATTCATTCTTAGACTGCAAGGATACTTAACACATAGCACGTCTACGAATTTGTATATGAATCCAATTATCTAAACAATAAAGCTCATATCGCAACAGTATATAGTTGAATTCTATGGTAAGTTTGACAAGAAAACTTTCACTTTCAGAATTCAGTACCTTGTATTATTGATGCCGTGTAAAAAGAGCGCATTTCACATTCCTATAGTTCGGGTTTAGAATTTACCTTGCGTGTAGAAGTGGAATCACGGCGAAATACAGAAATTGGAAGTACCTGAAATATAATGAAATCAAAACGTCTTTTCATGAAGTCATAAACTGACGTGGACTGAACGTCAGCCGCGGCGAGGAGCGAGGCGGCGAGGCGGGCCGAATAAACCGTAACAAGTTACTGTCTCTCATGTTCCTCGCACAAAGTTTCATAACTTGGGAATCTACATACAGCTGTAAAGTGTAAGACGAATTTTGAGTAGTGCCGGTGTACTAAATTCCACGTAGATACCGGCGGATGCAGGCCAATAAATATATCGGTGGAGGGGTTCGCGGCCGGTGAATAAACATGAACGTACCCGTGCCATCGGCCGAATAAAGTATCGTATCGCGGGGGTAGTTCTGTTCCGCGACGCGGTGGTTGAAGACATTTTGTATTTTGGTTAAGATGTAAAGCAATGTAGCTGTAAATTCCGCTTTATCTTAAAATGGTTACTGCTATTTGTGGACTCGTATAGACCTAGTATCTCTCTCTATCTCAAACTACAGGTATCTTGGCATATACCTGCCAAGATTCTAAATGTTGTTTAATTTATTACAAAGATAAGCGTAAGTTAAAAAAGTGTTGTCACGCACAACTTTGAAACGCGCAGCCCTAATTTAAAAGTTAGAAACTTACAAAGAACATTTAATCAAAAACCAAAACAACTCATATATTTTTTTTTATAGATGTTGAGTACAGTTACAAATTTATTGTTAGTTAAATATTCCCAAGTACCTACGTCTAGGAATACCACGTCCGGTTACATACTAGATAAGTATTGCCCTTGGCATTCTTTGGAACTTACTGCTTTATTAATAACGATAAAATGATATATATTTTTCTTGCAATCGTTATAAAACATCAATACTGTTATTATTAAAAAAATATCTAATATACAGAAAGAAAGCGAACATTGTGTAAACAACCGCGACGCGCGCAGGCCCTTTCTCGCGGCCGGCGGTGTACCGTTCGTTCTCGTAAGACAGGCCTCACTCAATATCGGATATTGTTCTTGCAAATGAGTATTTATGTCATCGTTTGTATAAAATGTGCGCCGATGTGGGCCGAACGCGTTTTTGCCGCTATCGCGAAGTGCCTCCAGTTTGTTTATTGGAGAAACTTCCAGAATATTTTCTTCTTACACAATTCTGTTTACGCCTGGTGCTCGGTACAACACAACACAGGCGAACGTTCCGAGTGTGCTTAACGGGTCCTGTTATTATTTTTATTCTGTACGATCGCATTGAATTAATCAAGGGTGTGCGAGAGTGTAATTCAATTTGGATCTGTATACTATTGTATACCTATGTTCTATTATTTGGTCGTTTGTTGCAGGTGTACGTATGTAGGGCTCGGTTGGATCTTATAGCCACTCAGTATAAAGACATTTAATTGCGTACCACTTGATTATAATTATACATATTTTGATTTAAGAATTTAGCGTCGTAGACAATAGGACAACTTGTCGTTGAGATAACTTATTTACAGAAATCCATGCGGTAAAATTTTAGGAAATTGACGTACAGTATTTGAAATAGGTCATTTACACAATAGTTGGAGTATGGTCCGTATTATCACCATGCCACGACCATGAACATTGCACATTCAAGACTCACCTATCACACAAATATACATATGTTGTGTACAAATCCATGACCAAGTTGGGATGGGCGGTTCATTTTACTATTTAAAATAACACGCATTCGGTTCGCTTCACAAAAAGTAGTCGTTAAGTCTGCAATTGCATTTATTGGTAAGAATTTTATCATAATTAAGATTAGTTATCATATTTGTGTAGACAAATAAAGTTTACTAATGGAAACCAATGATGGGGTTCAAATGTAATTGTGATACGATATACTATGGGTTCTGCCGTTAATACGTTGGAGGAATCTAATCGTGTATAATTGTCTGAATGTGAATTGTATTATTGTCTGAAGTATGCACATGGGTTTTATCTATCTTATAGATATGTTACGTGCCCTATAATAGCAATAAAATATCATATTTTTTATTAAAAGGAATGGAAAGTTCAGCAGACGTATTGGTGGGGTAGATTGCGTGAGGAAGTGAGGACTGTTGGTGGTATCGATGCCAGTGCACCGATAGTGCATGTTCTTGCGTTGATGGATGAGCGCGAGAGGTACCTCGGTACCTACGACTAGCTACATAATTAGCGCCGCTACAAAAACTAGTATTCTAATAAAACACTGCACAGCAACGAAATGATGAGACGATAGTTACGCTGCTAGTGTTCATCGATCACAATTAAACTGACTTTTGATTAGCATCTACGTGTCAAGGAACTCGGGGATTAAAATGTAGGTTCGATAGTTTTATTATTTATCAGAATGTGGTAATTAAAGGTTTACTGCTCGACTGTTCACGGTGTGCGGCCACTCGGGACTAAACAAACTTTTTTAGGTTGTTCGGGGTGTCCATGTATTTCCTACGGGCGAAGGTATGTATCATAGGTTTCCTATAAAAAATATGCTATGATTAAATTAACAAATATTTATTTATGGTTAAATACAATGTAAATAGAATCACTCAATAGGCAATAAGTAGGTTTGGTAGATGGAAAGGTTATATCTATCAAATTGTAACATGACACTCTCGAGTCTATTCTACCATCTGGAAACACGTCTGCATGTTTGTAGATTGTTTAAATAAAAAAAATGCTAGTAAATATAATAGTAAATGTTCAACACTATTTTACTATCTAATTCACTCGATCGTCATCGCAGCGGTTTTTCGCTCAGCGAGTCAAAGTAGGAAATCGGCACTTAAACTCTATACCTACCTAATAATTGTTAGTCTAACTTAAGGAAAATATCCCTAACTTCTCTGTGCCTTACCCTAGTTCTAACTGTTAATTAGTCTGTACGGTCAAAGATGTTTATTAATCTGTAGTCACTTAGCGTTAGTACTATACCTCCGCGTTTCGGTGTCAGAGATGAAACAAATTCAATACGCAAGCAGTTTTGAGGTCGATGAATGCCCATGACGATGATGGATAAAGGTAAGACTCAGTTCAGTGCAGCCCCTTGGGATTCGCTTACTTCAATACTTCGTATCATAAATGCTAAAATGTGTTTGTTGGTTTGTCTTTCTTGCACGGCTCAACGGAGCGTTGCTATAGTACCTATGATTTTTGGTTAGAAAATAGTTGGGAGGACGACGAGTACCATAGGTTATCTGCTTTTTACTGCGATCAAATTTCTGTGGAAAGATCTATTACTATTAATATTTTAGCCAAATTCAAGTATGTGTCTAACAACAAAGCGTTTCCTAATAACCAGTGATGTAAAAGAATGGACAACCTTTTTATTGCTGTTCTTTTCTCACACTCGCGCGAAGCCGCGGGCAACATCTAGTGTATATATGAACATTAAGATATTATGATTTAAACAGTTTTAAAGACATCTATATGTAAATTAATATCCTTTCATAGAGACGCAGTTGTATAAAAGTACCATAGGATTATTAGGCGTAAAATTTGTAGTCAAGAAATCAATAGATATTCGTGTTTCTCTAGCGATAAAAATCATATGACACTGAATAATACAATGTGAATTCTATTTTATGTTACAAGCATATGTATTTCCGTTGGTTTGGATTTACTGTTAGTATGATGCGATTTTCTGATGATAGGAGTTTGAAATGTAACCAGTATTATTTTATCAATATAGAGGGATAGAAGTCTACCAAGTAACCAGGCGTTACCAAGGTAACGGTCAATGATGTCCCAATGTCATTAGTTTTCAGCTGAATTTGAAGTAGTTTATATCCTGGATCGTATACGATGGTAACGTGATGTGAACTTTAAGTACAAATGTATTGAGTCTAATTGGATAGGTGTGTCGATTATGTTTTAATTCATCATTGTCATTTGGCGCCTCTGAGTAGGTTCCTTTATGCCGTTACAGTAATTGTAAATTTCTCCAAACGGTGATAGCAATTTAACCATGTACCTAAAGTTGTAACTTTGGTAACTTTTATAGTGGCTGTCAAGCCGGACGGTTTTGGAAAGTGCCGTGGGCGGAGTTAGGCGACGTTTGTGTCGGCAAAAAATTAATGTATTGTTTTACGGTATTTAACGGCTAGAAACAATTCCGCATTATGCAGGCATGCGGCTTGTCATAAAATCACAAATATCATTGCGATGTGATTAGCGTCGCGGCGCCACCGGGTGGGGCGCAAGACATCGGAGGCAGCGGTTCTGTTCACTATACTTCGTTCAATCGATTAATAACCTATGCTAACTAAGCCTTGCCTAGCCACTGGTAACAAGCTGGTACATGAACATTTTAGTTGTATTTCAGCCGTTATACTTTTTTGTATTTTTTATTATTTAATCTTTTTCCAAACACTTAAATGACTTTGCTAACAAAACATGCATTTTAAAGTATGTTAATTTTGTTAAAAGGTTCCAAATTACTTAACGAAAATAAAATTTGTGGGTGCGTGTATTTCCGACGACGAATGTGACACGTGATGCTGGCTTTTAACTTGGTTTTCTCGCAGTGTTTTGTTGTTATCGGTCTATACTACGCAAATGAATTAGGGAATCCCAAATGTTATAACGATTGCTTATTTGAATAATAAGAAATACATGTCAGATAGTAAAAACCTTACGAAGGATTTTTTATGGATGGTTTCAATTTATTCCGGAGTCAGTTTGTGTGGTTATACATTATTATTAACTGAACTAGAATTATACATATTTGTTCAACAGCAAAAGCTTTTTTTCAGGTAATTCTTACAATTGATTTTTGAGTGCTTATTGATCATATATAAATTTTGGTCAATTTCCGCGAGCGCCGCCTTTACGCACCATGGCGTCACGACTCACGAGATACCAACTGCTGCGAACAAAGATGGCGGATTTACATAAAAACTGTTTAATCGTAACTCGGGACTGGCTATCGCGATCTGAACATATTACCATAAATTAATCCAATAAGGGATTGAGGCGATCAATTTATCTACATTACCGCGCGGGCGCAGGATAAGGGCGATACCTGCGCGCTGCGCCTGCGCAGTGCGCGGTAACTCACGTCAAGTTATTGCGTCCATTAGAAGCCGACATGTTGCCGCTTTGCCAGTTTAAATCTGTGATCGAAACTTCCCGACTTCAGGCGTTGCGACAGCCTAGTCTGGTTTCCTCTCATAACAATAACTGGCGTTACTTTTACAGTCAATAGATGCCGACAGGGTTAGACAGGGTCAGTCAGTATGTATCTAAACATCGGAATACTTTTAATAAAACGTTTCTGGGGCCTTCGCTTACTTGTAAATATCGTTGACGCCTACACAATATACGTATTGTTGCTTCACTAAAATCCTGCTGCAAGTATGCCGGAGAGACTGTCTGTGGTACAGCTGTAGAGGTGTGGTCACAGATCTAGTTCCGTTGTCTTTTCCCATGCGTTGGCGCCGTTGGGCTATGAAACTGAAACAATATTATTATAATGTTAATGGACCACTGCATTTATTATATCGTTATTGACACAAACAATCTCGGACGCGGGCTCAGCGGGCGCCCCGAGTCGTCGCTCTGTGAACACGTTTAGACTTTATACGTTAATCAATAAGAAATCCTTCGCATTTAAACATATGTAAATATTTAAATAAGACAGACTTTAACATGTTTTTACGTTAGATTTTATTTTAGCGTTTGTAACGGCTGTGTCAATCGAAAGTGATTCACGAAGTAAGTCGAGCGGGCGTGTCAGTTTTCACTGAGCGATTGGGTCAGTTTCTCTTACTAACTCCTCCGCACAAACTTTATAGGAGTCCAACAGTAGGATAACTTGTTTTAGGCACTGAAGACAACTCGTTTTGATGACCAATGTCATGTTACATTAAACCTGATTTAATACTACGAATTAGTGCGATATGCCAAAAAAAATTGGTGTCCGAACACTATTTACTATTTTTTGGTTGTTTATTCGGTTCAATATAAATTTTATAAAGCACCTCTTAAAAATAAAGTTGTATTCAAAAACCGATTTAAAGGGGGCACACCGCACCACCACCACTCCACCACTACACACGCGAACAAAGGACCTTGACATTAGCCGGCCGCGGTCGGTGCGAACGAACCCGCCATTTTTACGATTCATTCACGAACTCGCGGCGTGCTGGTCGCGGCACTCGCGGCGCGTCTTGGTGCGTCCGAAACACTCGTAATTACGGAACGCTCCTAATTCTGCTTAATAATTAACAGAACCAGGCGATACTTTACGGAAGTCCATTGTTATTAAGTTATTATTAACATTAATATTATTAGTATCTATATGCTCGGGTTTCCTCTGAAAATGAATCTGGATTATGATTCACAATATGCACCAGCTTAGGCGATGTGTACTATAAAGTCTTCAATGTCGTCAGAACATAACATCATATTATGTAGGTATAGAGAATAAGGAGATCAGCTAAAAGATTTTTATTTCGATGATGTATCTTTCAATCGTGCTTTAAAAATCGCAGCTAAAAGGTAGAAATTTTGTTACTGGTAGGTACCTGTGGGTAATCGTTAGGGAAACGTGTGAAAAGTCAACGTTTGTCCACAGTAATTTTTCTACGATTTATTTACATATTATGTTGAGTAGAACCTCCTTAGTAATTCACGACGTTTTTATTTATTTACCTACCAATATAAAATGACATAAAAAATATATATATATTATGGAAAAAATAAGTTACAGTACATCGTGAAAAAGTGCTGAAAATAGATACCCATTTATTTATTTTAAAATATAATAATAATAATACAATCAATAACTAATGATAGTAGAGGGGTGAATAATATTTAGGACACTATATTTTTGTCTTTTAAAGTCTTACCTGAAAATGTTCCTCTTTTTCTTAATACTTAAAATTTAAATGATCGCATAATACATCGATATTCTAAAATCTATAAAGAATTGTCATGCCGTGGGTTCAGGTAGTTTCCCTACAAGTAATATCTTCAATACCGCCTACTATTTCTACGAATCATTGTAAAATATCAAAAGCGGCTATAAAAACATTCCACCGACAAAATCTAATAAAAAAGAAGCTTAACATTGTCTTTACGGGAATAAGTGTTAAAAATCGTATCGCTTATGTCGTAAAACCGATAAAATAGCTATTTGCATTATTCGGTAATAGTAAAACAATAAAAACTCAGCTGTAGTCGGAAATATGCTCGGTATTGAGACGTGGCCGGGATGGGACGCGATGGCCGTTACTGGTCCACGAGGAAATAAAATGTCAGCCAGTGGTCAACAATGACATTGTTCAAATAGGCACTGGTCGTATTGTTATCTTACATTCTATACGTGTGCGAAGCTTCTAGAACTCTTCATATTCGGTTGTATTAATCCATTGTCCTATTATCATCTACGTACTGTACGTACTGTTAAGGTCGTATTAGTATGCCCTAGAATTCTGGACCCAATCAAATGCTCATGGACTAAGGTACCAGGATGGAGTAAGGGATGAAAGAAATCAGCCCTCATCTTTATGGTAAGATTTCGAGTAAAGCTCATATTCTTAACATTATAATTAAGTAGGTAATTATCATTAAATTATTAAGGATGATTTTACCTTTCTTTGCATTCCTGCATGAGTAGACCGCCAAAAGATACGTGTGCTCTTCGTCTTTTTCTTCTTTATTCCTTGGTCGGCACGTATCGGTGGTGCTTTATGTATTACTGATGACGGACGGTAACCACTTGCCATCAAATGACGTTTGCGCGTGTGTTGACTACAAAACACACAAGCACACAAAATAAAATTAAATGCATACCTAAATGTATACTTCGGTTCCTAAGTCCGTGAATAAATTATTTGAATAATGCATATGCACGTGACAACAGAATTATGCGAGATAAGGATTATAGGATTACCGACTGAATATTAATAGGAATAATTTTTCTTTATTCTGCTTAGTTAAATTTAACTAGAATGCATAGCTCTAGTATATCGAAGATCGCGTTAATCCTTTATATGTCCTAGGACTGAGTTCTTCAGCCTTAAAAAAATATCGCTTCACACTACTGCGACTCGACCCTTAACACATTCAAGAGAAATAACTGCTGCGTTTGGACAACCGTGGCGCTATTGTTGCGTTCTATAAGCACTTTTATCACAACGTTACAAGGGTCGGATTACCGTGTACCGCTCCCAATCGCAGGGTTGCCAACGTCAGCGACTAGAAAGCCACTTTAAATATTGTTCGAGACATTAACGATCGAGAATTCTGTCATAATACAATATAAGAGCAATACAAACTATTTCATGGTTAACATAATGTATGTGCGAAGAATTGTCCTCGGAATCGGATCGATGGCATATTTATATTTAATACAGCATCAGATTATAACTTAATTGACAGTACGCATCACATAAGATTATGATAATATTGCAATATCTAGCAGTTTAATATTCCGCAAAAAACCCTTCTATTACGAATCCACGTAACATTGCTTTGAATTTTGATTCAATCCTTCTGCTCTTGAGGATTTAGGTGAAATGACTGATTTTTACCATAGTTATTGACTTCTCTGGTAGACCATCGTGGGTAATCACTTCCCTGTCTGTGGATAACCCGTCCCCAACACCTAGAGATTTACTGATCTGAATTAGCCTTTTCGTACCTGGCTCTCAGCACTATAACCATTATGTTATAAATATTTAGTAATTATTTTTGTAGAAGAATGCTAAGAAGTTAGGAAGGGACAAACTTATGCATCCATACATGGATATCATCAGCATTGAGCTGATTGCACAATGCCACACGGTTTCAAACAAAAGTGGTTGTTTCTTCTAACTTTATACATGGGTGAATAGCGAGGTCAGCTGCTCCTAGGAATTTTATATGACTTGTTCATAACATTTTTTCTTTATTACCTATGCTCTTTAACCAAAGCGAAAAAACCGATTACAAGAATTACAGCTAGATATTAGAGAAGCTAGGTAGGTACTTTGGCGAGGCACAAGTGAAGTAGTTGAGCGCAATTAAAGTTAACACAGACCTGTTAGAACAAAGTTTAGCAGTTTGCATGAAGGGGTTGAATTGAATGATAATAATAAAGGGTTGAATAACCTTTTGATGGTTACGTACGTCTGACGAAGGAGGTATTGCTACTTGTTATAACGGATCAATGGTCTTCGATCCTCGGAAATATTTTTACGAAATACGAACATGGCGTTACGTAAATGTCTGTAATAATATTCAAAAAACTACCAACTTATGTAACAGCTAGTTGGGCATGATTCTGAGGGGCAACATCAGATCTATGTTCGGATTATATTTGTCCTCCGTCGCTATTGCGATAGTAAGTTTATTGTTTACTAGACGTTGCCCGCGGCTTCGCATGCATGTGAGGAATGAACAGCAATAAAAAGTCTGTAATTTTTTTTTATCATGGGTTGCTAGGCAACGCTTTTTTATCAACAATTTAAAAATATTCTTTCGTTTTGCTAAAATACATCGTAATGGATCTTTCCACAGAAATGAGATGTTTTTTTGCGGTAAAAAGTAGCCTATAATACGCTTCGTTCCATAGAGATGCTCCGTTGCCTCGTATAAGAAGGATAAACAAACAAACACACTTTCGGATTTATAATATTAGCATGGATGAGTAGCCAAAGCTAAACACTTTTCAATGTTGGTTTCAAGAATATTAGGTAAATTTTGAAATCGGCTCCGTTTCACAAATACTACAAGTACTTTTTCAAGTGCTCATCAGATTGAGGATAAACATTATAAAGTAATGAAATATTACATTGATGTTTACAAATGTATTAGGTATGTATAAAAACACAGATAGGAGATAGGAGTTGGCCAAGTTACGCAATGTTAGAGCCGGAGTAGTTGTCAGGACAGGAGGCAGCGGGGGCTCCGGTGGCCGAGGTAATTACTAGCGGAGCAACTCCGCGCTTCCGATGACGGCCCTTCCGCACCCGAGTCCGGCTGTCGCGCTCCGCTGCGGCTCGAGCCTCCACTATCGACACTATCGACCTCCGACACAACACTACTCCACACTAGCGGAAACGTAGGTCATCAGTTCACAGGAAAAATAATGTTTTGTTACTATCTTTGAGATTAGTACGAGATAGGAGGGAGGTGTTTGAAGGTATTTAATGTGCGTTTTGTTTGAAAAAAATATCTTGAATGTATGGTCTTTACATGTTTTACATGATGAATCTA
>DWPA01006220.1:0-11162 GCA_018251375.1 Calpodes ethlius
CATCATCAGGGGAACTTGACTCTACGATAATATGATTTATGTAATAATATGTAACCGTCAAAGTTTTACATAGATTATGCAATGTAAAAATGTTACTCTCGTATTTTTATTTTTCGCAATCCTCAATAAGTCTGATTTGATACGCCGATATTTCAACCAGTAATATGAATCATGGTCACAGCTAAATTTAATAACGATTTTATAATAATATATTTAATTGGAGTACGGTAACGAAAAAATTCAAGTATTTTGGTGTGACTTTTAATTTAGTATAGTTTCAATATTCATTGGTTGCCATTAGCCACTGCAAACCGTCAGAGTTTAGGTAGTATCAACTGATAATATTATTTTACCTTAATTTATTTACGTCTTAATGCCTTTAAATTTCCCTGTGTGAACATTCAAGGAAATAACACAAAGATATGTTAATTGCCCATATAATAGCTGTTGCTATATATACATATGTATGTATGTATGTATACTGTATTGGATCTGATCAATTACACACATATACCTATGGTATGGTGGTATGGTGTATGGTATGTTTAACGATGTAGGAACAATTTTTTTCCTCTGTACCTATTATGTTTTTCTTGCATAAGACTAAATTAAATAGGCACACCTTAATATTGATTAAAACGGATGTATAATATTTTAAAACGGATGTATAATATTCGTGTTTTTTACTACAGTTCATTCTTGTTAAATACGTTTGATAGAGTACCGGAACTGATACTGTTAAATTATTTACAGTATGATTGATTCAGAATTAATTATTTACTTTTTAAAACACCTTTAAGGTTATAACCTCAACGCGTTATAACGTTTTTATGTTACTTATCTTATCGTGCGTATCGAATTTCAATATAATGTCTATTAATCAGATACATATTTGTTATATTAAGTAAATAGTCTTGTACAATTTTATATCAAATAAACGTTATTATTATTTTTCTTAATTGACTAATTATCTCTTGACTTTAAAAAAAAAAAATAATACATTCAGAGCTATTAAACTAATATATGTAAATAAGTTTATGTCCAGTTTTTTATAGGTTATTCAAATAAACTATTATTAAGAGTAGTTTCCAGAAACTGCATAAGTCAATAATTTAGCCATCAAGCATTGTCTCTCGTGTAAATGATATTCATTTTACTGTCGACATTATAACTTGTAATTACGACTCCGTAGCCTAGTAGTAGCGACATGCCAGGAGTCCTAAATTCGATTCCCGGCCAAGGCAAATATTTATGTGACCGATAAAAATTCACTCTCCGATCGTGGGTGTTGGTGATTTGTTATTTGTATTGTCCATACTCCCCATGACACTGGGAATCCTAAATAGAGGTATAAGTGGGTAAACATTTAATTCACACACGACATCCAAGGGATATAAAACAACTTTAAATCCCTTCTGTTCCCGTATAGTGAACAACACATGATCATCGATTCTGATTTTCTCCAATCCCTATAATTTTTACTTTCTATTATAGAGTAGTGCTTTATAAAGTTCGTGTATCACACGATCGTAGGGTGACGTGACCGGTCGATAAATCATATAATTTTATTGTCTGAACCCTCCTGTTTAACACCATTGTCAGAACCACGTTCAATATACTTAAACTTTTTGTCCCGTCTGGCCTTTGTGATGAGTCAACAAAAAAAATAATCAATATCACAATGAAAGAGCTTTTTAAAGTACCTACTCACGTTCAGACCTTTCTTGTTACAACTTGCATCTAAAATGTACTCGTAACATATTCCATATTTCTTTCGGTACATAGCTATTTCATTATTACATATATTCACTTATTTTTCCTGTATTTTCATACGTAAGTACCGTCCCTTATAAATATAGAAACTCGTGACCATTATACTCCTGCTACATGAGTCCTAAGCTCTGCTGCGCTGATTACCTATACCTATATAAGATACGACGCTATACAGATATGACCAAAGTTTTGTCACACTAATTGAAATAATGAATAATACGAAATATAAAGCTATTGAAGTAGCGGAGTTTTTGAAGCGTTAATTAAGGCATATTTCGGTGTAGTCATTTGTCCTAGCGTAACGTCGACTTGGCAAGAAGATTTGCATTTATAATTTTAGCCCTATAACCTTATTCATTTCATTCATCTATTCTTAGTATTCATTCATTCTTTCACCCTTGACAGCCACGTGAAAAGCGCTTCGATACTTATGTGGAGTGTTGCTTGCACAAACTGATAACTAGACAAATGGAGAATTCCAATAATTCTAATTATATAACGAAACTTTAACATCGTCCTAAAGTACTAATCTAGTAAAATTATCTTAAATGTAACACATTGAAGTGTAACAAAAAAAACTACCAATTTATTTCACTAAAGAGAATTCCACTATGATAGGTATATCATGTTTTCGAGACTACCCTCTCTTAGAAAAACAATAGAATTACAGTTCTGTGGATATGAAAAAACCATTATATATGTATAGCCCTTTGTAATTCAATTATTCTTAGTTACCTTCCATTACAGGTAAATCAGAATTTAATAATAACTCCAAAATTTACCAGGTGACATCCCTAATGCTAGACTGAGATAAATTCGCAAACTTCGAATGCAGCAACATGTCTCTAAAGTTAAAGTGGGTCATATTTACCGTGACACTGATAACAGCGATAACTGTTGGCTAGAGCAACATATACATGTGAAAGTTTAAATACCCTCAACTTCAAAAATGTATAAAAATCTACCCTTTTAATAACCATTTTAGTGAACTCAAATACAATACTTCCGTAAGTTGTTGAAGAGTTGAGTAGCTATCCTAAGTTATGCTAAGTTAGGTTTGTAATATTCAATCTGTCTAGATTATAGAATTTTATAATTGTTGCTTGTATCGAGTGTAAAATAAAAAATATTATATTCTATGTTGCTGTATTTTTTTTTATATGCTAGTTTCAGAATTTTTTGAATATGTAATATGTTGCATCTGTGAGATAACTTGTTAATTTCGTTTATTAATTTTGAGTATTATTTTAAATTTTTCTTTTGTGGTAAGGATAGCAAGTGAACTCAAAACCATCCCTTGCAGGCAATGGACCCTTATGACCAATTTCAAATATGACCGTAGGAGAGACTGTAGTTAGTAAGTCTTGTGGACGTTAGAACTATTAATAAGTCTATGGCCTGTAGTGCAATATGTAAGCACCACAAGTATTTTCATATATATGTTATCAAATAAATAAATGCTTCCTAAGAGGTTTATTATTATTTTACCTACCAACTTATCCAGAGTTTAATAGATTATTTTAAACTGCCGTAAGTTAAACTAAGGCATTTCGAAAAACCAGTCCAATAGACTGACATTAATTGATGACAATAACATACGAACGCTAAATCAAGAATGTACTCCGTTCTGTCAGTAATAAGTTTTACGACATAAAATTAATGATATTGGAAGCATTAGCGAGAAAGTAAAAAAACTGCAAAAAGGTATCCAAGTTAACAGCTGAGTTACGTTCACCATAGTAACAGTGTCGATAGAAAGTTCCGCTATGAAATTGTCGATTGGCATTTGTGATAATGGTCTGCACAGACGAGATACTTTTGTGCACGGAGGACAGTCTCCCGTACCGTGAAAATAATCCATCGACATTTGTTTCGAATGGACCTTTGCTGTTAGCCCTAGTGACTTTTATAGCTTCGCGCGGAAAGTCCTTCGAGTATATTAATGTAAAACATGTTTTGGTCTTCCAAGGTATTTTATTTTAAACGAACGTCTTACCCAAAAGTATAAATGTTTTATTAAAATACAAGTTATGTTTCTAAATGTTTATATTTTTGTTTCTCTCCTTGTAAGTAAAGGAGAAGCTTCGTTTTCAAATATTTATACTATTTTTCTCAATTACTGAATAAAATTAAGACTCGTAACTAAAAGCGGCAATCCCTCTAAGTTAAGTTTACAAAGATTTAAAAATTTTCACTCATCCAACTATCAACAAAGGAACAATCGATGAAACTTATACTCTAAAATAAAATTTCATCACATTGTCCAATTTTAAGAAAAAAAACTAGTATCTTATTTATTTGTCAATACATTATCATCTTAATCAGGATGGCTAAAAGATAAATGGTACAATATTGCAAATGAATAAATATTAGACTCGTTTATTCAAAATTAATTCGATTAGGCGACGAACTGTCTCGGACGTTTCGACATAGACTAAATAGACATAATATCATAGAACTCGTTTCTGAGTGTTTGTATTCAAATTTAAACCTTATGATATTTATCATCGAACCACCTCCGCCCGACCTTCCTACATTCGAATGACGTCTGTTGCGTCTACGTCATTTTTAGATTAACGTGTCACGTAGCGTGACGTGGGGGCAGCACCTCCGCAGTCCGCACTGCTGCCTACATCACGCCACATTTTCCGACCAATCAGAGATGGAAGATTCTGGCGCGAAACATTCACATCACAGCTCACAGCGGCATACAGGTCGTCGCGCCAGACACGCCAATGACAGTTATCTCAGCGTTGCTATTGCTACAAACTTTTTGGGCAATAACATTCGTGTTGGGTATCCTCTAACATATTACTCTGTAAATATAAATTATCTGTTCACAACAAAAAAAAAAACTTAATTTTTAACAACTATATATTAAAATCGCGGATACTATGACAACTAATAATTTCAAGATTTATAAAATTTTTTGGGAGTTTACGAAGCACCATCCATCAAGCCTAAGCAAGTTCCCATGACTGTAGGGACCCTGGTGAACAACGGACGAAGTTATCCTTCTGTTTGTTATCTGTAGGGTTCTGTTCCAACTACTTTGGTACTACACGGTGGTGGGCACATAAAGCCAGTTGCAGTAACATAACATTAGGCTTGATTTTAATGAACCATTAAACATTACGTAACGAAGTATAAAACTGGCCTTTAAATCGCATTTTAGTCGCACAATCGTCTACAGTCAATTAAGTTAAAGAGTCTTTAGTGCTAATGCTTCATGCTGTAATGACGCCTTAACGAACATCTATATGCAACTGACTGTAAGCGTTAATATTCTATGGTAATATGGTATTGTAACAACCTGGCAGTTACTGGTTATATTAATGACCATCATACCATGCCATTACGTGGCTCGTTTTTACATAATGAAAAAGTATCTAGAAAAGAAACCATTCTATAAAAACAACTACAGCTAGCTTTTACAATTCAGTTTTATATGAAACGTAGATAAATTTAATATATTTATTTAGCTTATAGATTTTAATATTATTTGGAACGTAGATAAATTTAATAGATCACCACACCTTCGTGTGTTGATCTATGCGATGTGTTCATTCATTCTGCGAAATTAGGATCGTTTGTCCGATACCCACTGACACATTGAGCGGGGAACAGAGGTGACCGATGCCAAAAGTTTATATTTAAAGTCACTATACAAAACAGCACAAACATTATGAAATTGTTCGAATTACATTGTAATTTTTTTAGATATTCCACATTGTTTAGTGAATTTTAAACATAATATTCATTTATTATAGGTATTTCAATAAATAATAATGAATTTAATTATATTATTGGCCACTGCACGGGTTAAATTGTCGAGGTAAATGACGAATTTAATAACAGATTAGTAAGAAATTACACACTCAACAAACAGTTGTAATTGTAAGATATTCTATCGAGATAATCAGATAAGGAACTAAAAACGTTTTAACTTCAAGAAAACACTATCTTCAAGTACTACAGTGCTTAGTAATGACACTTATGCGTTTAAACCCGTCTTTGCTGCATAGATTGAGACTTACTCCATACATTTACAAAAAGTACCCTCGTCTAAAACAATTGCTAATACTTTACCAAAAATTTCACAAATTTAACGCCAATAATTAAGAAATTATTACGATTTATATTCTAAGGTCTCGTTATTATTAGAAGAACATGTCTGAAAATTAATTACCTACTAATATTTTAACAGAATCTCTGTATATTTTATTTACTTCCTTGGAACAGATCTTTTAGAAAAGTATTCGAGAATATGATCCATAAATCCATAATAAAAGTTCCTCTTACCTGTAGTTATAATTTACATCTAACACGTAGGTAAATCACATGAATGAATAATAACAGTTATTTATTATAGTTTATTTATAAATAAACATATATTACAACTAATTGGTATATATAATAGTAAAATAAATAACGGTGATCCTTATGGAAAATAATATATAATGTTGCACGCTTATTATTGCAAGAATAAAAATTTAAAAATTAATAAATTATAATAAACAATTACTGATTATCCTGAGTTGATGGCCGTTACATTAATATATGAACAGATACAGCAATATGCAGCAACTTACAAAAGCTTTAAAAACTACTTTTAATATTATATTTAAAACTACTTTTAACTCTAATTCTCCATTATATCGTTGCGAAGAACAACATTAGACGATATTTTAATGGACCATTACACAAAAATTCTAAAAGAAATATGGCTTGTACACATTCTTTTACGTTTTTGTATATATAAATATAATACAAATATAATAAAAGTATAAAAATAAATTAGGTGATGTAACTACATAGCTGGATTTGAACTGTGGATGGGAGATATAGTACAGGTAAATGCCGTAATCAGTTCCTACGGTTAGTGCTACAATTGAAAAAAATATTTTATCTGTAGATAAGGCCCGCTATCGCAAGTATATCGCGCTGGCTATCAACAAAAATGCAAAGTAAAATGCATTTGCCTATTTCATTTAGCACTCGATGGTTACAATACTAACGTATTTTAATGTTTCTATTATTTGACTATAGACATTTCCGTAACTTTATGACGGTTATCTATCATTCTAATCTGTTATATGTAATTCATGTGTCACGATGTTTATCGGGGATAAACTGCAAAATTATTGATCCAATTTAAAGGTTTTTTAATGTATATTCTGTTTTAATCCGGTAGGTGGCGTTGTTATCGAAATTCACTGAGGGATCAGCAAATTTTTTTGCGATATTAAAACGCCGCTATATTCAAAGTTATTAATGATGAATATTAAAAATATAAAGAAATTGAAGATGTATTCGTATTTAAGTGGAAAATCATACTACTTATTACAGATATAAAAATGCCACAGAAAAACGTCTCCTAGGTTAGCTAGTATTTTTATAATTTGACTAAAGATATTTCCGTAGAACGAAGAATGTAACAGTTTATTTTTAAATAACTGCATCCGGGGATAGAGTTTTTTACTTACGGTTTGACTTCGTTCGGTTCTAACAACTCATCGCAGTGACTATCGTTTTTCGTCCGTTTACCGTACTGAAGAGATTTGAAAGGAGAAAAAAACCTGGCGTCGTCTAGACGTGGTTTTTTATCTATCGACACAACGACGTTTTGTGTAAATCAAAAAAAAATATATTAAAAAAATTACAAAACACTAAATGGGGCTATGTCAAAACAAATGATGTTACTAGTTGCTGCATAATAATTTATTTTGTAACAATCCTACACGACTAGCGTTGTGCATTTGTAACAATTGTTTGTGTAAATTTACACTTATTACAATATAGGAGATACTACTGTTTTACCCTTAAGCCCACCAACCAAAATAGACTTTAGCCGTTAGTGACGCCCGTCAGTGACGGTATTTCGGGATTCTAATTTTATCGACGTTACTTCGAGTCAATTTAAATTTAAATGAAAAATCATGTTATTTGGAACTTTTATTTAAAAATATATAACTTCTTATTGAACTCTAATTGTAAAAACTAAAAAGATTGTCTAAGCGCATTATTTACATCCGCTAACGTAGTCTTTATACTAGTCGCCAAACTTTTTGCATAGGACTATAGGAGATACGACCGGTCATAGAAGATATGACCGGTCATAGGAAACATAACCGGCCATAGGAGATATAACCGGTTAACATCGTCCCAGTAACAAAGCGATCGACTTAATATCACCAGTGGATTACAACGAGATTGAATCAAATGTGAACAAACACTGGATTATGAACATAAAGAAAGATCAGCCCTGTAAATGGATTGAAATTTTAATCCAGAGCACATTTCCCTCGCTCCGATTATTGTCAACAAATAATCCAATGCTTTTCAGACCTGGCAGCAATATTTTTATATTATCTATGTCAATAATCACGAGCTACCATTCATTTATTTGAGTCTGTTTCCAAACCATTCGCCGTAATCCAGCTGAGGACTTGAGAACCAGTTCTTTGTCACTCTCAATCTTTTTTAGTTGTCAACACGTCGTTGGACCTTTAGTGTTGGACTTTCATTGGTCGATAGTGTGCTATATTCAACAATATTATAATGACCCGATCTGGACAATAATCAAATTAAGTCCGGAGCTCACTGTATTACTGGACTGGAATAATATAATAGCCATTATGGTCTGACGTTGAGGGAGACGCGGATCTAGATTATATCTTAAAGCAAACAGAACCGCAGTACCTAATCTCAAGAACACTATTTGCCTAACTTACAACTGCCTTTGATTAAACAGAGAGGATCCTTGTTCAAACCACAATGAACCTTCCACTTATGTTACCACCACCGGCTTTTGTTGTCGAAGTTGTTCGAGTTCATTATAAGATTATAATAATGTACTGAATAGCTCACCATCAGTATAATACACAAAAGAATTTATAAGGACTTAAAGGGTAGTGTTGTTATTTATTAAGAGTTGGTTCCCGCCTGTTTGATTCAATATTAAAATGTTAAAGACGAATTAATTATGTCAATTATTTTGTATAACGTGTTCTCTAACAAGGATAACTTAAATTTTAAAAATAATTTAGTATTTGGTTAAATATTTCTTTATATAAATCTACGGTAGTAGTAATTAACATGAATACATTTTTATGTTTAATTAATCAGCTATGTTATCATTTCATAATTGCTGAATTCTATAACTGGGACATTGCTAGGCTCAGTTGGTCTCCTTCTACAATGTGAGGGGTAGAAGCCACAGTCCTCCACGCTAGCTAATTGCAGACAATACATCTTTACCTATGATTATAGAAAACTTATGTGTGCCGATTTCCTCACATGATTAGAACCCATGAGCCCGGTCCCCCTGTACAAGAGAACAAGTAATGTTTAAACCAATCCAGAAGACACTCATTATAATTTAGAAAAACCTTATAAGATGTGCTATGGATTTAAAACCATTTATTTTAATTAACAATTTTAATTAAGAAAACAATTTTTAAACAGGAAGTCGTATTTTCCCATGTAACTGTCAATAAAAATATTCAATTATAAAACTGTCAATAAAAATATGCAAATGTCACTAGATGAATTTGTGGGTCAAGTCAATTTATTTTCAGATGCAATTTTGTATTGCAAAAATGCATTGACCTCTTTACTGTGACGAAACAGTAAATCCTTCGTGTGTTTGTATTTTGCATAATTAGTAATGGTTTTATGACTTTAATTTGATAATAGAGGTATACGTCTTAATCGCAGCTAATTAAATAACTCACGCTTAAATAGAAATCTTAAAATATGAATTTCTTTACAAACAATCATGTTGCAACGATGGACTCATTAAGTGTTATCTTGGGAGTGTTATATGTAATATTGCTTTCGTTATAGGTTTCACAATATCGTAATGATAATACCACTCACTATACCAGTTTTATCAAGTGCATTTAAAAAATAAACAGAATTATATAGACAGTAGCGTTATCAATAAGCAAGTATAGAGTTTCCCTTTTGTTTGTGCGAAAATATTTAAGTTTCGAAGAGAAATCGATAGCATTCATGTTGTGTAGTGTATGGGGCGTTTACATTAACTCTGCGACCGAAAGTGTAAATCCGCTACGGTTTAACCGCATTCGTTTTAATTGAACGATTCGAACCGATTTGATATACAACCGAATGCGCCAGTACATTCTCTGTACCCCGCTCAAAAACTTTCTACAAGTCGCTTATGACCAAATACGACAACCGAATTTCATCTAGCATGAGACAATCGAATACGATCAAATAAACCTAAAGTACACGCGCCATTAGGTATCATACATTACTACTAAATGACCTCACAGATCTGCCAAGTTTTCCCCAGCGAATATATTATGTAAATATGAATCATCTTGGTTTTATTAAAGCTTAAATCCATCTTAAAGCCATCTATTTAAATCTAGTTAAGCAAAACACATGGCAATATTTCTCGTAATATATGTGTAAAAATGACCTCATTCGTTTTGTAGTTACTCGATGACTGTAAAAGATAGTAAGATTTTGAATCCCATGCTGAATATAATAAATTATTGATCCTCCTCGTAATACCCGTCTTATAATACCATTAGCCCCTAATACTGTATTGAATCCCATAATTAAACTCAGTATTAATAATGTATTTTAGATAGTAGATATACATTAAGGGAGAATAAGCCGTCTTTAATCAGTGTGCCTAATTGCATCCAAGTGCGGCGTGCGGTCTCGATGGGCACTTGTGGGCACATGCGGGTAACGCAGCTGCGCCTGCGCACCGTAATCGTATCGAAGGCATTACGCCCGATGAGTTCAACGTGGCTTAATTTAACCCACAGGATCAAATTAGTACAGGTTACTCGTTGTTAAATACCGCTAGTCACTGACAGCGGTTTTGGTCGTACCATTTTTATATTTTGAGAACGTCGCCATGTATACTAAATTGTGGTGAAAACCAATATGGTTTAGTTAAAGTATTTTGTTTTTCTTATTGTAACTTGCAAATGTTTTGGCTAAATTTAGGAGAACATAAATTTCCCTGTAATCGACGTACAATTATTAGACTCAACAGAAGATTACAAACTACCCTTCTTATTTAAATTTTATCGAAAGAAAATCAAACCTGTGACAACTAAATCAATAATAAGCACTCTAAAAAGAAATTGAAGTTAATAGTTAGGTACTTCCAATAATTTACAAGACGATCATATTATTACCAAAACTTTTTTCACATTTTTTTTCGTTAATTCCATAATTGCATACGTTCCGACTGAACCTTTATCGGTCATCCCGCAGAATCGGTTTAAGTTAGCGATGCAATGATCTATAATCTTTTATTTTTGATGTATTACTTTACTTTTGTCGCTGTTGTGTTCCTTGTTAGGTGATCAGACCAGGGTGCTATAATCATTGTTCGGTAA
>DWPA01006221.1:0-11161 GCA_018251375.1 Calpodes ethlius
TATTTATATTATTTAGTTTTAAAATACATCATATTTTATTGTTATTGAATTTTATTTATAGCTTTAACATTGTTATTAAATCGCAATACACACTAATTGTTTCAGTAAATAAAAATTTGAATGTTTTATAGAGTTGAAATTTAACATGGAATCCTGAACTTAGAATTATTTTTGGTCACACTGGTGCCAAATGTGCGCTTATGTGCGTAGCGTCCGCATACAACCCACGCTTAGTCCTAGCCAAACAGATAGTTAACCTAGTTTCCATGAACACTATCAACCTACTAATTCTAGCTATCTATTTAAGCGTATGATATTTCAAATTGTTCCACAGTTTATTTTACATTTATCTTTGTAGTTGGAAGGTCTGCGGAGATTAAGAAATGGAACAATTAATAAAAGAAATAACTGGCAGGAATGATGTCATCGTGTAGATAGGTCATCTGACGTAGAATGGCTGGCTATGGACATACCTAATTAACATAAACTTGAACTTATGTTGTCGATCACGACCTTCAACATTTCAGTTTGCATATCTAGAAACTCATCATCATGGTGAATATGATTTGCCTTCGCGCCATCATAACCATTGATGTAAAGAAGATCTCATGATCTAACTGAGTCGAACGCTTTCAATTGACAAAAGCCGTCCAGTTTTGAGCACTACAATTTACATTTCGATGACATTGGTGCATAAAATATTTCTTACCAATAAAATTAACATGAAGAATAGCCAGGAGTAGAAGATGCGCTAGGGGACCACCACCGCGCGAATGCGCGGCCGCCGCCATCTTGCCTCAACGCGTCACCGTCCTGTGCTGCCATCTGCCGCGTTCCAGTTTCAACGTACGTCTCGAACTTTTCATCTTCTTGTACGAGTAAACTATACTAACACCGTGTATAGCTGAATCTACACAGTCCAATCTGCAACAAAAAATAATACACTCTATTTTATTTATTTTGTGTTCAAGCTTTACCCGGCTGCTCTGGAAAAATGTAGTGACCTGAATAAACGCGAAAAGTGCAGTTGCAACATAAATTTTAACCAATAAGGTAAACCTACACACTAGTGAAATTGGAAAATCCAAATCTAATTTTTTCATTCCGAGATTTCAGAGGCGAACGTATAGCACATGCTGTTCGGTATTATAATAAACGCATCGAGTTTCCGTATTTTAAACGTATTATGAACACATAGAATTCCGAAATCTTCGCACGATACTCGAGAACGGTAAAATATTCGTATTTTTATTCACATTCCGAGTGCGAGGTAGAGAATTTCAGAGAAACAGTCGAACGTTATCTAAAATATGAGTGAATGTGGGGGCGCGCGGTTACGTGCGGTCTACTCTAAAAGAATTTGATATCGAATGTACGCTTGTGGCCACGTAAATACGGACTTCGCCTTTTTCTGATATAATGTCCTTATATTGTATACTTAGCCGCTATGATATAACGTTGTTTTGTCTTCTAAAAAATGATAATGGGTTTCAAGATTAAGTACTTTCATTTTATTTTACGTACTTAGCGAAAATTATGAAATTATCTTCTCATTTCTCTTTTGTTTAGGCAATTAAAACTATCAACGCGAGCTGCAAAATATACCTTATCAAATATTTTCAATCATGAATAGTTAATGATTTTTTATTTTTTAATTTATAAAATTAATAATTGTAATTTTTTTTAATTTTCAGGTTTTAATTGACCTCTGGTGTCTAATGTTATTTTGAAGTTTTTATTTAATGTTGGTTCGAATTAGGGTATAATAAATAATACACTGAGCAATTATTTTAGAGAGAAAATTAAATTATAAGTGTTTAAAGCTTTTAAAGTATAATTATTTGATTAGATAGAATAATTTGAATTTAGATGTGATGTTTTTATGTACGTATGTAAAAGTGAATAGTTATTTAAATTTGTATGTACAACTATTCCAACATTAAATTTCGCCAAGTCTTGTTATAGCATCCCGCAAAAATTTAAGGTAATGTAATGTAAATTATGTTAATAATAAAAATAGAAAAATGTAAAATTTTCCCAAAACAAGCAAGTTATTTTAATACCAGCTAAGAAACGAGTACGGTTTAATACCACCGAGAATATTTTAACTACGTTATGTGAACTAAAACGAATATTACGTTTCGCTTTTGACTAATAGGATACTTTTTATTTGCCGGTTCGCGTCCTGCGGTCTCGACTTATTTCCTTTGCTGTATTTTGTGAGAAAAATATAATCTTTCTCTCATTCGTACTGTAAATGAAGTTAGTTCTGCGTCGGTATTTTGTTGTAGCCATACGAAACAACGTAAGTTCGTTGAGGAAAATTTCATTAGGGTTGTAACTACTCCGTTGTTATATTAAGTTTCCACTATAGTCATCGTTAAAACAACTTTTTATTGTATTTGATTTAAAGCTCAATGTTGTATTTTTTAAGAATTATATTTATATTATACTCTTGACATTGGAAATTTCTTATCGTTCGGTCTAGTACCTATAGATTCCGATTTCACGAAAAAGGGCGTTTTGCTTACGAGTAATTGCAAGAGCGGTAAGGTGCAAATATAATTATTCGAGAAAATCAAATGTAAAATACGTTATAGCCGGAATAGTGAAATTATTTTTTTTCCCTATTTTTTTTGGCGCTGGATTTTTTGGAAACGAATAATGGTATCAAAAATTTGAGACAACATCCTGTGGACAATTTACTTAACTACAATTTGAGCCTCGAACAAAGACAATATGCTTAAGGGTTCGCCCTGTAGCTTAACCTTATTGAAAAAAGTCATAAAGTCAGAACGACATTGATTTCAAATTTCGTAGATTCATTTCCAATACTCGATAGTTGTGTGAGGTACAAAATCTGTGACATTTTCAATAAATTCTCGTACATTTAGTAATACATCCCTACGATATATAAGCATAAATGTTGAAATAAACGTACATAAATGTGAGATAACGAGGAACCAAACCCTAAGAACAAAGTTTAGTTTAGACATTTATCTACTACGGCTTGAAGTAAATCCTAGAACCTTCCACAGATTCTTCGACATTTTCCCAGATCCTTCCACAGAAACGTACGCCAACTGACTTGCATTATAGCTCTATAGAGAGTAGAGCGATATCAAATTTAAGTTTGATTTCTTTATTTTATTTAAATCATATTATATCTTAATATTATTGTATTGATTGTTTGAGTGCACATTCCGTATCACCTTTGAATATTTATAATTAAACAATTAATAGATCAAAAGTTATTGCAGAATAACCCGAGGGCCAAGAGTAACGCTTCACGCAAATTCGCCCTGCGCTGCAATTGTCAGCGTCCAGCGTTAAAAACGAATGTGTGTAGTTGACCTTATTAGATCACAATTGATCGCGAATTGTAGTGATGTTATTATTTAAATTTGTTTTTCCCAATAGACAATGAAATTGACATAACGCTTGTAGCTAATAAAAGCCTTTATCGGATCGTGTTTTTTGGTCTCCGTTTAATGATATAGAGATAATACGAATTTTGTAATGAATTATTTAAATACAGGATTGTACCATTTCATAATGGCCAGTAATAAATTGCACATCTCACGGTGGGTGGTGATACTGGTCGTGTTCATTGAATGTATAGGTAAAACTATGAGCTTATTATGCTCTTCCCCAATTGTTGTTAGAGATTCGGGAACACATCTCACCCCTGTATTTGGCCGTTGCTAATATTTTATCGAATAATTTCTGATAATACTAATTTCTGATCTATGTCTTTTTGACAGTTGATAGGTAATTTATTGAAAACTACGGGTAGTTAAAACAGCCTTTAGATATTTTTGATATAAAAAAAAAACTGTACTAAACTAAACTAATTCCTAAACTCGCATACAAGTGTATTTGTTTGTTTGTCCTTCTTTTACAGCGTAAGGGAGCGTCTCTATGGTATGATTTTTGGTTTGGAGTTAGTTGGGACGACGGGAGCTATAGACTACTTTTTATCGCAAAGAACATCTCATTTTTGAGGAAATATCTATTACGATATATATTTTAGCGAAATTCAATGAAGTGACTAATAACGACAGAAAAGTATTGATAACCTTTTTCTGGCTATTTTATAATTTATATACGTAAGTAATAATGGCTAGACATCATGCTACATTCATAATACGTCAGCAAGTTTATCAGATTTGAAAAAAGAATACCAACGTGATACCGCAGTGCTGGCTGTCGGAAACGGTAATTAATGCGCGTCAACATTATGCATTTCCCTTTCCTATCGCATGCAATAAACATTATCATATTGACCGTTGTTGTGTTCTAGTATTTTAAACTTATTTACTCTTATTTAGGTACTATTAACTTACGGTCTGTTTCCGTAAATCTGTCTTAGTATCCACACTCGAAAATATATTTAAAAACGAAATGTTTATTTATGTACATTAAACTGAATGTTTGTCTGTATGTCTTTTATAGAACCGTAAACTGTGCTCAAATTAATGATGAACAAAATTAATAAAATTACTTAAAAGTATTTTTTTTTGTGTAAAGTCATTCCTTTAAATTTTTATTAGTTGTTGACGTAGCAACGCGCTCAGGGTACAGATAGTAGGTATATATGTTACAATTTATATTTATATGCAAATTAAAATTAAACAAATGTAAATGAAACGTCAGATCTATCACATTACGTCTCTTAAAACTGCATTCGAATCGGTAAAGTTTTTTTTTTATTAATGAAACTATAGCGTTAATAAAACCCTCAAATACTAGTCTTTCTTAATTATCTCTCATCTACAGTCAACGATCAATGATATTCTTATTTTACATGTAATCAAAATAATTGAATGGATACGATCTAAAGAAGAATGTTATTAAGACTCACTAAATAACTACAGTCCCTTTTACAGTCCTACTCGAAGTTTCTCACCGGTGTCCTAGCGCCGAGGATGGTGGGCTACAAGCTCATTTGCTATACTTATACTTATACCATAAAAAATTACAGTCATAGCGTGGGTTATTACTAAATATACCCAGTGACACTAATAGGTCGCCTTTAGTGACGGGTTCCGTAATCGATTCTGGCGAAACAAATATTTTTAGGAATTCGTTTGACATAAAGGACGATAAAATTAGCCTGCGTCACTCTCCAGCCTCGCAACTATATTCATAAAAAAGCCCAACATAGCGACGCTCCGTTGTGCTGTGAAACGAGACCACCAAACAAATATAACAATTTATAATTTTAGTATGGATAATATTAGAGTAGCGAATCATGGAGATATTATAAGTTTACTACAAGTATAAATACATATCTATACATATAAAAAAAATTGGAGTGTCTGTTTGTTCCGATTAATGTCTGAAATGGCAAGACCGATTTTCACGGGACTTTTATTGGCAGGTAGCTGGTGTAATAAGGAGTCACTTAATTTCCTACACCAAAATAAAGAAAGACACTTGTTGTTAAATTCCTTGCGGACGAAGTAGCGACCACAGCTTGTTTATTATAAGAGTAGCCAATCATACAGATATTCTTAGTTTACTAAAAGTTCTATATAAATAAAACATCTCAAACCTGAGTGAAAAATTTGTGGCACAACATGACGACGGCTTTGACGTTTATCGGAAAATGAAGTATTGTAAAAATCTTCAAATGCAATTTAGGTAAAGGAATTGCTGTACTAGAAAATATCAAAATTGTTTTGAAGTTAGAAACGTCACAAAATAATAAAAGGCATGATATTATTCACCTTATTATTTTGAATTCAAATATTCATTACATTATAAATAAATAAATAAACACTTACACACTCATACCCCCGCAGTAGGATTCCCTGTGTCGCGGGTGCCATGGACAACACAAATAATACGTCACTAACACCCTTGACCCTAGAACAAATATTTATCCGTCACATAAATATCTGCCTCGGCCGGGAATCGAACCCAAAACCTCTCGCTTCACAGGCAGGCTCACTACCAACTGGCTACGGGGCCGTCTATTATATATTAAGCTTTTATTTTTTTTCATTTTATTTTAAGCGTCAGACTGTTATTTTTACTTATGTTTTACATTTCACTTATGAAATACCATTTTTTCTAAAAATTTTGGGCAAGCCCAAAAGGTATTGGTAATGTGTGAAAATGACATTATAGCGTGCCGCTAGATAGTCATTACCTATGTGTGTTTATAGTTATTTATGTAATTTTAACATGTTATTAATGGCAATTATAAATCACTTTTGAATAAACGTGCAAATCACATTCATTGCTGACTTCAAAACATGAGTCAATTCGTGCAATTGAAAAGTCAGTGAACGTGCCCTATGATGGTTTAGTGTGGTTTAGTGAAAGAGTTACTGAACAAACGCTGGAAGTTCTTACGTCATTTTGCTTCCAAGATGAATAGCCGACAATTATCTAACGATAATAACTAGGATCAATGGCTTCATAATTATATCTTCCGAAGCTCGCGGAAGCAGTTAAAATTATTTTCCAAGCGGTCACGTATCCAACTACCGACCGTGTTCGAAGTTGCTTATTTTGATCGATCATTTATTATTAACTAGCTTTTGGGGGAAAACGCATTATATAATTATAGAGTTAACCTAGTGTCCGCCCTAGCTTCAGTAAACCTATGTCTATAAGTACAGATTCCCAAAACATTTGTGTTCGTATAATTTCGAGTTTCCCATAATATATCAGTTTAGGATACACTTTCTGTAGTTCTATAAGTTAGCTGTTTATTTATCGAATGCAATTAGTATTTGCAAAAAAATCTGTGAGACAAAGAAAACCTATCCATAGAACTTTCATACTAATCGTAATTTCTTATTTAGCGGAATTACATTTTTTTCCGACATATGAAGCATGTTATATGTAGAGCAGTGTTATAAGCTACAAGTATGTTAAATTTCAGCTAAGTCTTTATATATTCCGCGAGATATTTGCACAGATAAACAGGCAAAAATAAAAAAAACAGTCGATATACTCTTTATCGAATGCCAAGCTTATGTAATTATATTTTTAATAATCTGTGCCAGGTTAACTCTATTATAGTTTTATTATTAGTATAGTATAGGAATAAACTATTATACCGCGCGGCTTACTACAACATTATCGGGTTGTGTACGGATTGTGCCCACTCGTAAGTTACTTTAAAGTTATGCGCATGTATAGAGTGAATTATTTCAATTTGCGACTAGTGGAAATAGTTTCCAAGTAATAAAGTTTTTAGGGTAACTTCGCATGACTGCCTTTCCCTCGCGCATAAAGAAGATTAAGATTTTGCGTTGCCCGCGGTCTTGTTGTGGATATAAATTATACGAGGGATTTATTATGTACCATAGTTATAAACACTTGTAAGGAATGTACGTATTTAAAATCATTATTAGTTTCACAGCCAGTTGCAGAAAGGAACTTTGAATATTTCACTCTACTTTAAATCCGTATGCTTCGTTATATCGTTGTCGTTATAATTAGTCATTATTTTAATGAACCATTAATATAACATAACCAAGTGGAAATTTGGCCCTTAAATCGCATTTTTGGTTGCACAATAATAGCCTAATATTAGTTTTTTGCTATATTACCTAATACTGCTTTAACGAACAGTGATATGCAAATGACTGTAAGTCTGTAATATACATATATAATTTTGCAGCTTTTTTATTATTTTTCAAATATTTCATGAATATATTAAGTCTGCTGTAAGTTTGAACGAAGACTGGTTATAACACTATTCTTCAGTAAATTTATGACACAAATTAATCATTCAATCGTGTACCACTAAAATAGATCAGAATATCAAAGGCGAATATTTTATGACAGGACTATATCGCACGAATTAATGTTTTTTTTCATATTATGACACATTTTCATCGTTTATATTCTGCGTAACGTATTCAGTTATAAGTATTTATAGCAAAACTAAATACAACTACATGCATTTAATAGCATATTATAATTAAAATACATGAAGCTGTTTATTAATTTTTTACTTTAACTGTTAAAACGACGCATCTAAATTTAACATGTACCACTAAAATAAAACAGAAATTAATTAAAAAAATTTGAAATTTCATATAAGGACATTATTTCACACCTCTATTTTTATCATAACAATTGCACCGTGTAGTAAATAAATGAGACTAATTACAGTAAAGCGACTCATCTAAATTCGGCATGTACCACTCAAATAGAGCGGGGGATTAATCAGACAAATGTTGGGATTGGCACAATGCACACAAATTAATGAAAACATTTTCGATATCGGGTTGTCAATTCCGACTCATTTGTAAGAGCAGCAATTATACACGGGTGTAATCAGGCCGCGGCCGCTTGTGTGGTCTCGATCCCTGATTCTACAGCGCAATAAAGTGATTAGTACGTCGGAAACGCTGGTTTCACTGTGCCTAAATATTGACTGCGTAGCGACGCATTTGGTTTTTATTTAACTTTAGCATTTATTATTAGCATAATATATTTATAGTATTTACTGCACAGATTAGAGCTTGGTGTAGAGAGTTGTATGATTAATGAAAGCCATTTCAGCTTTGTTAATCTACATACATTTCAATCTTCTATAACATTAGTTACCTAAATTAATAAATTGAGCAGCACATCTATTATAGTTATGAAAGGTAATAATATCGACGACACATGTAAAAAAATGAAGCATCTTGTTAGGAATAGCCGTAATAAAACTCTCCTTAAAACATTATCACTGACGATACAAGGATATCAACAACGATATAAAACGACGTCGGATGTTCGAAAATCAATAGCCAGCCAATATGTGCCTATCATTTTGACATCTAGAGTTCCGCTCACACCAACAGGCCATCCCTCGATACACGCGTGTCGCGTGACGGGCCAGTTTTTGTCACGTCACATCCGCCATTCATTATGGCTACGCTGTGTCCGCATTAATTACAGAATACCCCTAACGAATGTCTGCGATACATGTTTTGAGATGAGATACCGTTATAATAAAGTTCGGTGTATTTTATGAAATCTTTACACGTATAAACGGTACAAAAACCTTGGCACCGTAGTAAAAAATGCCCTAAACATTTTAGAACAGAAATACGTGTAACATTACATAACGCGTAACCATTTCTACGTCATCACGCGTTAATTAAGGGCTTATAAATGACACTTTATATATGACGAAAAATTTTGCGTGTTAATGAATACACGAATTAACACACTAATTAACAGGAATTTTATCTTTGAATTGAAATTCATTAAGGTAAGTTAGATTTGAAGGCGTTTAATTGGACACATCTCTTAACGCTTGCGTAAAAAGCAGATTTCTTAGCAGCATAAGATGCTTACATATTGCATATAATTGCAGAAATGAATGAATTATAATAATAATCTAACGCTCCTGCCACATCTTTGTTAACGTTAGGATTAGAAGCTGCGTTTAATATGCCTTATTTACATATATATTATATGGTTATAGACTACGAATTAGATAATAATGCTACACAGTCATAGAAACACATTAAGATTCCCTGTATCTTGGGTACAATGGACAACACATAAAGACAGCAACAAACTCATAGAACAAGAACCTAAGTATCCAACTAAGGGATTCTTTGAATGAAAATCTGATATGGTAACCATTACGCCACATGGCGGACACAAATAACTAGAAAGAATGCTTGCATCAATCCTGCATTAGGATAACATTATGTAAGCTTATTATTTTTAATTAGTTTACAAATGGATACCTAATATTAGGTATTCACCATCTAGTAAGAACATCTGTAACAGCTAAGATATCACGGGTGGCGTTAATTCTCACTGAATGTAGTAAACGAAAATTGTATATTTGTTACTCAGAAACGACTAAAGGAATGTAAAAGAAATTTAATTCGCGTATAATTTAGTGTGGCGGTTTTATTAACAATTTAGTAATTATATTGTTGCTACAATAGTAACATAATAATATACTAGCTCTGACAATTTAATTGAATTTTAATGTTATTGTTACTTTTATTTATTTCTGGGTCTATACCCCAAAGAAAAAAAATACAAAATTTGTAGTCAAAATACATGTTTTGCGATAATATTTATATAATATTTAATATCTACGGATATGATAGTATCTAACATTGAAAGTTGCAATACGTACAAATAAAATGTAAATGTATCAAGCGTAAGTGTATGTATAGCAAGAGCTTATCTTCTACACTAGGCAACTGACATTAGGAATTATCCGGGATCTGCTACGAAAGGGATTATCGGTCTTGAGATTACATGTCACATAATACATATATCGAGCTATCCAATGATAATATACACGACCACGAAGACGTATGGTGAATAATGTAGATATAAAGATATACTGCACTTATGTTATAAATGCTATGAAATAAAGCTGAAAACTTTTTAAATTATTTTTTATTTAAACTAAAGACACTAAGACAGTAAAGAGATAAATTAGTAAAGTCATAAATTTATTATGTTGTAGTTATGTTTTGTTAAATAGTAATAGCGTTTTATTCGCTCTGTGAAAGTTATTATTATATTCTATATATAATATTGTAATATAGCTTAGCTTTTAATGCGTTAATTAAGGCGCAAAAAAATCTGGGCATGCGTTAAAACTAACGTTAAAGAAGATATGATAGAAGCATTATGATGATGTAATGTGATCAGCTTGTTAATTAGCGTGGTTATTTGTCGACCACATCTGTGCAATATAATTTTTAACGCGACAGAATGCAGATGTGATAAGAGCAAGACATTCATTTTATTAATATTTAAGTGTTGCATTAGATTACAGAGGTCTGAGTGTTTAGTATGTATAGTATCTATTTTAAACTTTACCATTCTGAAGTACGTCCTTTATCATAAGAATGTAAAAAGATCGATATCTTTTCATAAAAGGGCAAAGTTTAATAATATTCTGATCTTGGCATTGGTTTTCATCACACGAATATCTGACAAAATCTCGAGCCATTGAACTATAAATAAATAGTAAATTTAACGAAACTAACAGTGGTATTAAAATTGTACTGAGATCAAATAAGTGTATAGGATATTTTTTGAAAAAAATTGTATAGATTTAATTACTTAAATAATTCTAATATTTACAGTCCTCTTATTAATGAATAATAATAAACTGATATTCTTATTGACACCTAATACTAATAGGACTCATCAACTA
>DWPA01006222.1:0-11161 GCA_018251375.1 Calpodes ethlius
TTTCGACAGGTGGCGTCACTGTCATTCCAATTAATTTCATATTGGCGTAGCAACGCGTGCACGGTTCAGCTAGTTTAAATTATAAAAGCATTTTGTCAAATGCGTCCTCATTTATATTTTATACAATTTGGTGAGATTCGTATTTAATTTTTTGTCGTATCTTAAACAGACTGCGTTGGTAATTTATTCGTCCACAAAGAGCCAAGGGGTATCCAGTTATACAGTGCAAAGAAACGAGGAAGTTGTACGAAAGAGCAATTTAAAGTGCGATTGGCTCCTTCATTACTTCAAGAGCTGGTACTTAAGTTGATGAAGTAAGTTAGCGTTCTGTAACTAGGTTAGACACAAGTGCTACTTTATAATAATAGTATTAACCGAGTAGTTGCTTGTAGACTTTGTGGTTTTTAATTCTATTTTTCAAGTCGGTAGTTTCGCTACGAGATCGTGTGTTAATTGATTTTAAGATGGCAATTTTTAGTGCTGAAAAAGGACTTTAATTATGTAAGGAGATCTATTCGTACTTAGGGATAGAGATATAAAAATTTGACGTTTTAATAGTTTGCATTATGCAAACAATTACAGCCAGTGAAAATAAATTCAGGTGTCACACAAATATGTCTTAGGAATCCAAAAGTTTGTTTGGTAGGGAGTGATTTGTATCCTTAGAGCCTGCTTTGGTTCTAGGAGCACATATTTATGAGACAGATAAGTGATTACGCTCAGGTTGTGTAGATATCTGTGGTGTTTCATTCGTTTCTATCCCAACTGAAATAGGTAATTCTAGCGTAATTTGTGAGTGGGTGACTGTTTGTATATTTAACAAAGTGTCTTGGCAAATAATGGAACTTACAAAGTTTTTAATTTAATGGGAAATACCTAGAATATGAGGGCTATTAAGATATTAGGGTCATTCTTTAACAAAAAAAAAATAATCCTACTGAAGGAACGAAGAATCCTAATAAAGCTTATTGAAAGAACCAGGCTACCTCATCGTTGGCAGCTCAGTCCCAATTCAATTGAAGGATTCGAGGGCCCTCGCGATCGACGAGTGGTCGCTGGACTCGGTTCAATTACGTTTTGCGACAAATTGAGTACGTACCTAGTTCGAGTGGGCATTGTGATTCGAGAGTACAAAATGCCTCGAGCATTTGTGTCAATTGTCCATTATGAAAGTGCTGAGTGCGTGTACTTTTTAATTAGTCAGGATAATATATAGCGCTGTTAACATATAAAAAATAAAAACGTCGTAACACGAAATGCACAGTTTAACGACGTCATTTAAGGCGCTCCAAATGGGGCGAACCTTTCTTATTGGTTGACTCTTATTGAACAAAAAACAAGGCATCTGGTCTTCCTGTGGGAGGTAGTTCAGTTTCTTATCTAGTTAAATTCCGAAGGTTTTGTGTGTCAGCTTACGACCAAAAAGGTTATCATTATATTTCACAGATATCCTGAACACCAAGATCGTCAGCGACTTATTACGTGTCAGGTAAAGCTATTACATAACTTTCTTGCAAAAAAGTATCTTTAGTTAAAGGGTTATAGCCAGCCAGATATAAAAAAGAAAGAGGTGTCATGGGACACCCAGTTGGAACAATATTCCTTTCGCTAGACGATATTATAATATTCAAAAACATTTATTCAGATCTACAGAAAGTTTAACCAACTTTGAAAGAAATAAATCTACGAAACTCTTACTTAAAATGAGTAATGTAAAGGCCGAAAAACTAGAACACATGGCTATGAAATAACAATTAAATATGCAATTAATTAAGCTGCTAAATTTTTGTTATCCCATTCACATAAGAAGGACTATTATTATGTTCTATTTTACTCTGCCCAACATAAGGTCTGAATAGAATAAAATAGAAATATCTTCGAAAAAAGACCGAAATATGTCCTTATTATCACGAAATTTTTCACGTGGGTAGTCATCGAGATAACAAAACGTACTTTAGATTCTTAGACGTACAAAAGTATTGTAGAAGCGAGACCTTCAGTATATATTATTATATAGAAATATATTTCAAATTATACAGAGTTTACCAGAAGCATTTTACGGGAAGCCTGCGCGGACTCAATAGAGGGCTGGCCTCAATCACCACCCTAACGAAGGCATTCTAATGAAGCTGTAGTTAAGCCTTGTTATTTGTAGCGTAAAAATGAACTTCCCTTGTCTTTGGTCTAATTCCTTTAGAAAGTCTGTAAGGTATGGGTTCAGAAATAGAAGAATAGATAACAAATCTCTTTTGTATTAAATTTTCTGTTTCTCTTCTACTTGGGGCAAGAGTCAAATTCCAAGCATTTATTTTGTTTTAAAAGGTGTGTAGTTATTATACATTAATTATCACTTTGTTTGATGAAAATCTTTTCGTGCTCCGTGTGTTTTTAACATCTTTCCTGATTCAGCCGCCAAACGACTCCTCTTGCTCCGGCTGAGGACTTAAAAGTCAGTTCTTTCTTTCTTTTTGGGTTTCTTCTTGTCTGCTGGTATGCTAGCTAGCTATAGTCCCGTCTAGCCAAGTGGATCCATTCAACCGAAACCAACGCCAAGCCATTCGTCTTGTCGACGATCCCAAACTTACAGACATATTGGAAGCGCTTGAGCTAAGGAGATATGTAGAATCTCTCTTCGTATCCTACCGTCAGTATATTGGGAAATATTCTGGGGAACTGTTTCCATTAATATCTGCTGTTAAATTTTGTCACTGCTCAACACGACGTAAAATTTACACATTTACACATTAACACATTTTAGCAACAATATCTTGATAATTGGAGTAGGTCTTTAGTACGGTTCTTGCGTTACTTCCTACCTCGTACATGTAGACTGTGGGACGGACTTTAGGGTGTCCACTGTACATAACATGGGATCCTTTTAGAAGCGGATACATCACTTCTTTTTGGCCAGCAACGCGATTGTGGCGCCCCTAGTGTAGTTAATATCCATGTTTGGATGTGATCACTTCTCATCAGGTGAGTCATCAGCTCATTTGCCTTTTCATAGCAAAAAAAAACATTTAAATAAAACTTACAACATGGCGCGAAGACTTCAGACGAAATAAAATCAAAGGTGTCTAATATCAAATCTACCAATCAATACTTAACCAGTAAGGGTACCCGTAAATCGTTAGAGGAGAAGGAACCCCAAAATTGGGATAGTTGTGGGTTGTAATGAGTCACACAGCGACTTGTCGTAAAACAGAATAGCGGCTTCACTCTACCACACAATAAATGAGCCAAACATACCCACTAATGAAAGCACCGTAAACACTTGTTAGTGGAAATTACACCCGGTTCTTGCGCCGGGAGAAGAATAAATTTAGAATTTTATGCCGCATTGTTTTATGAACCTTTTGGCGCGTTGAGGGTAAAATTTTTAAATGCGGAATGAAGCACGCGCGTTATAACGGGATTCGACACCACTATCAGGTTGTATGATATTTAAATAACATATTTGTTGAACTAGTTTTTTGTTTTAGAACTTTTTAATAGACTTTTAAATTGGTATTTATCGAAATTCCGCGAATGGAATTTGTGCGCTATGAATAAATCCGCGTTGGAATAAATATTTCTTTTCTATTCATAGCTATTTTTGAAAAAAGAAAAAAAAAATGGTTTGCAATTTACATTATAACAACGCAGGAAAAAATATTTATCGAATAATTCTAGTACGATAACTCATCGGTAACCATTCACCGTCCAGCATATAGCTGCTCCATTCAAAAGATATATCTTAAACTTGATGTGAAAACTAATCTATTTCGGTACTATAATATTCCTTCATTCTGTATTTTTATCTGGGTATATCTACTCTGTGAAATCATAAAATCTCCCGCCAAAACGTTGTATTCAAACTGCTTCTTGCCAAGCAGCCATGCAATGAGAATTCGCGCAAAGTTGAAAATTTAATGAACATTCGGATGTCCTATCTGGAAAACACTTACTTTTTCCGTTTGCTTCGCATGCATTTTTCATGGCGATAAGCAAAATAAATGAACGTTTTGCTTGTTAACGTTTCGTATTTTCACACCAGCGTCTAGTTAGCGATAAATAAGATAACAATATTCTTTGTAAATAATTGCTATTTTTATATTCCTATCACTAACTGGTGGTCGCGACATTATTTGTTTTTTTAAAGGATAAAAACCCGGCGAGACGATGGTCCGATGGCGAACAATACTAGGGTTCTTGTTGTGACGTGGCAGTTGTCGAGGTTTGTGAAAGTTTTGGACTTCCATGAGAAAGATATTTTTATTTATAATTATAATATAACTTTTTTATTAGTTATTGACTATTTTCTGTCTGTATTATAATTCAAGTGTTGTTGTCACACTGACGTTGTCAAAGTTTAAATATTTAACACTTCTTTAAGTCATAATACTTCTTCATTAAGTTAGTATAAAGAAGTGTCAAACTGGACTTAAAATAGCATATTTGGTTGTGCAATGACCGCCAAAAGTTTGAAGAATCGCTTCATTGCAACTGAGCGTCTAACATTTACTAGTGTGGCAGTAACTTTAAGCTCCACGCTCCACGCTGCAAGTCGTAAAATCGTCTGTATAATCCGGACGCTATGTCGGAAGCCTCAGAAGAACTCAGAACAAATCCTGAGATTTAGCAACCCTAAGATGATGGGAAGTGTCCAGCCAGACCCAAATACGTTGTACAAAAGAAGCGTATGTTCGCGGTTCAAGGGCAGACCAACGGCCGACGCCAAGGCCACGCCATCGTACCATAGACACGATAAAATGCCGCTTCGTTCTTTTTAACGGCTTCGTGTAGTCTTGTTAGCTCAAATACACTGATAGTGATATGAATCTGCAACGGAGTTACTTGTACTAGTAGAATTTAATGTGTTCCAGTTGTTTAAAATAGGGTTTTCATTTAAAACATGTTTTAAATCATACTATTTAGGTGCTTCATATCAATGAATCTGTTCGAAATCTAGCATTTGTTTTTTAATAACAATGCGGGTAATTGAGCAGATCACGTATCTCATGTTAAGTGGTCACAGGTATCTGTTGATTCAACTATTACTGACCGTCTTCGTTATTGGTTCGAATATCGGTCTCCCAACGGTAGGGCCTGAGGGATGAACCGGGCGCGCACCTATGATTTTTAAAATATTATTTCCGTATTATAAGTTAATTATCACTTGTTTCGGTGAAGGAACATATCGAAAGGTAATCTGCATACTTTAGAGTTCTTAACAATGCTTTCAAAGGTGTGTGAAGCCTATCAATCTGCACTTGGCCAATATAGTGGTGGTGGGAGCCTGTACTCCTAACATTGTGAGAAGAGACTCGAACAGTAGTGGGATTGTTATAGGTTATGATGATGATCGTTTTTAACTTTAAAGCCATGGCTGACGTACTGCGGGTAAAGAAGCAAGCGTCCGTAATAACCATTATTGATAAAGAAAAATAATTTGCGTATTCCGAACTTTTTTCTGCTCTTAATACATTTTTTTACTTAATACAGTTTTATTAATTGAAATTATATTTTTTTTACACATATAAAACAGTTCAGTCCCAATATAATGAATTTGACGGTTATATGTATTTTCTTTTAGCCTATTTATATATACTGATATAATATCCCGAATATTCTTGGACTTATGCATGCCATAGTGTTATAGGTACAGCGTAAAGCTTTACAAGTTGAATCATTTGCACATAAATTACATCAAAAGATGATCTTATATCTTATTATAAAACTTGAAGCAACATTTTAGTGCCACTATGAATATAATATGAATAACAATGTGAGATAGTACAATAACACAAAACAATCCACCATTAAAAATTTCACGGGTTTTTATTCATACGGCTCTGTGTGAAAGGAATAAAGTTCTCCGATTCTATCGAGTTTAGGCGTGTAATTGCCTCGATAGTGGTATCGTTAGGGCATAGAACTTTTGGATACGAACACAAATATATAGTATCTCTAACTATCTCTGTTAACAAGTTTTATTGGTAAATTGTTAACCGCCCACGCCTTCAAAAGACCTATACCTTTATACCCACATGAATTAAATATTGTAAATTGTATCCACATTAAACACTTAGTAGACCTTGAATGACTGTGTGATGTATTGACCTGTATAGTAAAAATTAGTAGCGTAAAAATCATATTTTTTAAATTGAAGAAATTTACTAGCATTTTGATTTTTTTAAACCTAATAATTTTTCAGGGACTATTAAATAATATGCACACACTTTTCTAAAAATTATATTTATGCAATACCTAATAATGTTATTTTTTGTTTCAGGTAAGTTTAATAATTATCTGGTGTTGTAACGAAGAAGGAAGAGGGGAAGAATATAGCCGCTATTGGTAGCTTTCCGCCCGCGGCTTCGACCGTGCGATCTCGGGCTATCAGTGTCAATGACATTTACGTTATGCAAGTAAAGTTTTTCTTTTAAGTATGGACAAAATACGTGAAAATTAAAAAGTTCACATATAAATTGCTGAAGAAAACACATTCTTCATACAAACATTCATCCCTTATTGCACCCTTTTAAATCTTTATTTTTACAACAAAATGTACCCTATGTTCGTTTCTTGGTTCTAAGTTATCTCCCCACCAGTTTTCGTGTGTTATAAATAATGTAAGTAACACGGCTATATCTTTTATATTTTTTAGAATAACTAAAAATGACATACTTATCCTTTTAATTGTAGTGTTCAAAATAATATAAATACTAATAGAAGTTCTTCCAAGTTATAGATAGTTTACATAAGCAAAAAGCGTATCCGAATCGGTTAAGACTTTTCTGAGTTAGCGAGAGGTTTGCGCACTTAAACAGACAGAATGTCTAAATATAATCAAAATATTTCATGTAAAATAAATTGGTTAAATTCACAGCTTAACGCTTTCGCTGTTAAAAAATTATCAGATCTCACGATGACTTCTTTACGGAGTTAGCGGATGAAAGTTACCGTTTTTTTTTGTTTGTGTATTTATAGTCTGTATGCAATTTCAGCTTTGATGGACGTCGCGTTCCGATGTATCGTAGAGGTTTTGAGAGTAGGTGTGGTGTATCAGTGGCAAAATCAAAAAAAAACTGCTAACTGTTAGATATGTTGAGGGCAATGAAAAATCTATGGAGTGTCGGTTTGTAATATTGAAATAACCGCTTTTTACTACATGCATATGAATACATACGGTACATCATCAAAATATTTTTTTTTACAAATTTTGTCTGTCTGTCTGTTTGTTCTCGCTAATCTCTGAAATGGCTGGAGCGAATTTGACGGGACTTTTATTGGGCGGTAGCTGATGTAATAACGTGTGCCACTAAAACAAAATAAAGTCCCACGCGGACGAAGTCACGGGCACAGCTTGTATTGAATAAAATGTCAGTTGTATGCATTCATTCGGTCGTATTATTCTTGCTCCAATATATTTCCAATATCTTACTGTCGTCGAAAGTAAAAACTATTTAATTTGTCTCATTGTAGTATTCGAACAGTGTAAAAATGTCAATCGGTAAAATTGAGCAGTTCGATTTATCAAATAAAAAGTGGTCAACGTACATAAGACGTAACGAACAGTTTATAGCGTTGAACGAAACAAAATCGGAATTACAAGTAGCTTATTATCTGTGGAAAATTCGAGCTCTAAAATTAGGTATTTGAAGAAATACGAATGATTTATCCAGTCCGAAAATATGTAGGTATGAACGATGAAAGTGAAAGGTGCCGCTCGTCTTAGCAGGGCACTGCCGTCCGCGTGATTAGATTAGTTTAAAAATTTCCATATACAAACAACATTTTTTTATAGTTTGATTATAATCATGAGCTGGTATTTTATTATTTCAATTTTTTAAGTATCGCGACTTTGCCAACGTATGTTTTATTATTAAACACATATACAAACTTTCATCCTCTATTTCATTTCTCAAAAATAAATTTCAAAAATCCTTAGTTCCCACACTAAGGTATCTCTATGCAAATACCACTGACAGTTCTCTGACAAGACCCGACAGACCTCTGTCGGTCAGTAAAAGATAAACTTGTCCCAAAGGCTAAGTTCAAGTAATTACTTGAGTTAAAGTAATTATTTTTATTCTATGGCTAAGAATTTGTCCGAAGTAAGAACTTAAGTGATTATTTTAAAAGCTAAGAATTTAAGCAAAGTTAGAATATTACAAATTAGTTAATTAAGTCATTCTTTGACCTTATATTTACAATATGCTATATGCTATTAATTATTATTATTATTATGTATATTATATTTAATATAAATTATAAAAATAACACCAACGACTTGTGGAACATCTTTTTTTAAAGTTAATTAACCTGCGTCCAGGTTAAAAAAAAATCTCAACTTTCCAGAGGCGACGTGACTCGACATTCATCAAAGACATAACAGTGATAAAGGAGGTTTCTGAAGTTAATATTTTTTTGAGTAAAAGAGTGTTAAGCCTATAGAAGTAGGTCTAAAACCTTAATTTATATACGGTCGTGAGAGTCAAGTCTTACAAAGGCTGGATGTAAATGAAGTTAGAGTACATTCATTGTTCTGTCCCTTCACCGCAACCGCAGCGCAACGTAACACAAAAATGACAAAAAACAAATGACAATAGACAAGCTTATTGTTTAAAACTTACAGAAGTACCTGGCTGTACAACCAGTTAACACCGGTTAAAACTGGAAAAGACACTTTTATTTCAAAATCAGAATGCCTAGAATAAGTTATTCTCGTTGACTGACACGCCTATGTTACACAGGGGAAAAACACTTGAGTGACACATAGCTTCAGGATAATTCCCGTTGAATAATAATGTGACAATTCGCTATTTTAAATGTTTGCATCGACCGGGAATCGAACCTTTGACCTCCTGCGAAAGGCAAGGTTTCAACAAGGTTACGCAGTCCTCAGTCTCATTATCGTCACAAACTGTAGCAAACCTAATGCTGGCTGGTCTCTCACAATATGAGGATTTAGTGTGTAATGTTTATTGCGTACGTAATAGAGGGGTTATTAGCGTAACAGAGTGAAAGTTAATACGCCGCTTGAATGCTTATGTCTCTATGGTTTCTTACTGACGACCTACGCCTATGTTCGAATGCCCTCCCGAGTGTGCATTCGGGTAATCAACCTAATTGTGGACATGTCGAATAATGACAGAGTTATTCAACTAAAATGAAAGTGTTCGAAGTTTTCCATTCACAAATAATTTAATATACATTTGCATTGCAATTTGCTTTCTTCTACTTGGGTAATTTGATCTCTCCTACTCGGCCGGCGTTGTATCGTGATGCGTTTGATATTGCTGGTGTTTGGTTTCGGTGACCACGTCCCATATGGTATTCTCTGGACGTTTAATTGTTTTTTGAATAAAAAAACGTATGTGTGTACTTATGTATGTATGTAAAAAGTTAACCTTTGGTGTAACAAGATTTAAATATTTCTAAAATAGTATTTAATACGTTGAAAGAAAGTTTTATTATATCGCATTATGTAGTTAAATCAATTTTATTTAAACATCATAAAAAAATGTAGATAATTACAAAATAAAACAGATAGCTATCAATAGACATGACACGACACTAGCTATCTAACATCATGATATTAAATTTTCGTGAACAATGTGCGCACGCGTCGTTAAAATTTACTATCATAATTATTTCCAACGAGCCAAAACAATTTAAACAAAAACAAAAAAAAACGAGTCACGTGTTAATATCATATTACACACACACACATACATATTCACACTAGGATACGTTGTGACGTAGGTGTCATGGACGAAACATGGGTACAAACAAGCGGAAACCGAGAGCAGAAATGAAAACTCATCATTCAAATCTCTACCTCGTTGAGAATCGAACGTAGAACCCATTGAAGAGTGGTCCAGTATAGTATCCATGAGCCGTATCGTCAAGAAATACAATTGTAATTCTTTAAATAATCCGTACTAATATTACGAATGTGATACTTGTTTGTTTGTCTATCACGGCGTAACGGCATCGTTGTGGTATGTATGTTAAAAACCACCTGATTTTATTTATTTATTTATTCTTTATTGAACAAGTAACAGTAGTACAATTAACGGACTTAATGCTAAATAACATTCTCTAAAAGTCTACCTCAAGGATGTGCAGAGAGCGTTAAGTTTTCATGCACATTGAAAGACTGACCAAAATTACAATTGACATCTGCATAATACATACAAATATGGTTATGTAAAACAACAAACGATGGGTGAAAATGTTTGTGTGAGTAAAAACCACAGACTTATATTATTAGAGATATTACCATGCCTGTGAAGCGAGGGATCGTGGGTTCGATTCCCGGCCGGGGCAGTTTATGTGACAGATAAATATTTGTTCTCGGATCATGGGTGTTAGTGACGTGTTACTTGTGTTGTCCATGCCGCCCGCGACACAGGGAACTACTGCGGGGGTATGAGTGTGTTAGCGTTTTATAACGCCTAGACCTTCAGTTTATCACATTGGCCTAAAGGCATAAAAACATTATACGTATAATAACATAGTGTACTTACGATGGCCAACACGCACACATGTGTTGGAATGTTCTTTTTGACAATGAAAACTGGTACCTAACCTGTAATTAAAAAGTAAATAAGGAAAATATGTCTTTCCATTATCTTCATTAGTAAGACCAAGGTAGCCTTTATAGATCTTTGAAATGGTTACACTTTACGTACACTTGCGAGTCTTACCTTCATAATTCTACTAGATTTAACCGCGGTTTCGCTCGTGTGAAAAACATAGCAAAATTATTTTCGTTTTCTATCCATCATTGGTTGCTGCAACGCTTTGTTGTTAGATATTTTATTTAATTTAACTGAATTTGAGAGATGAGATGTTATTTCGTCATAAAAAGTAGCCTACAGTACTCGTTCTCCCAACTATCTTCAAACCAAAAATCATAACAGACGCTCCGTTGTGCCGCGAAAGGACAAACAAACAAACTTTTGCATTTATAATATATGTATGGATTGAAATAACAGAAACTAAATGTGTCATAAAAAACGTTTTCCCTGTGTTCTCACGTCATTATTAACGTAACCACGTCGACCTCGACTTAACAAGTTCGTGATGTTTTCTCGTCATAAGTCTAAAGTCCGCTAATGGAAAAATAGCATTATCTATACAAATAAATAAAATTGGAGTGTCTGTTTGT
>DWPA01006223.1:0-11160 GCA_018251375.1 Calpodes ethlius
CACGTAATAAACACGAAATAAACATCGAGACTAATGGATGATTGCCGCCTCGACCCTCCCGACCCTCCCGCCGAGCACTCCACGTTCCTCGGTTCGTTTTACTGCTGCATTATTTCCTCCAGGCTTTATGCTTAGTCATAAGAGAAGAACGAAATTATTCCCCACCACGGCAAGGGGCCGAATTAAAGCTGTATTTATTTTATCTTTGCTGCTATCATAAAAAGTTTATTGTTACTTTTTACGGCTTTGATGTTGCGTCTACACAGATTCGAGGTCTCCGGGCTTAATTTCTGCGGGCACAAACAATACAAAAAACCTGCCTTACAATATTGCTACAGCGATCTCGACGGTAACCTCGTATCACGTCGCCGAGTGAATCTTTAATGTTATCGTTGCAATTGCAATTAACGCTTGTCATAAAAAAGCCATAAAATGTTAACGTAATATCAATAACCAGACACGTTTAACCAGACTTCTTTGTAACTAACTTAATTACAATTTATTAGTGTGTAACGTAATATCCTAAAGTATTTAATGACCGCACCGGCTCAGCGTTATTAAGGCTACTTGGCTGTCTCACGGTATTAAAGTCTCGGTGATATAAATGGCGGCACTAAAGCCATGTATGTAACGGTAATCACTAGTATTTGCGAAGAATAATGAGCTCAAGATAAGTCGAAACGCATTCGCGAGAGGCAATATGAGTAATGGTCGCAAAAATGTAATGGCCTCCTTCGTCACGGTCTGATAACGACGCTTTACGATCAAAGTAGCAATTCCGTAATTACCGGCTTCCTCGGAACGCGTGACTCCGCCAGTAGTTACACTAAATGCCCCGTTGTTGAAATCGAATAAAGTGGAGAGCTCGCTCGAGTTCGATTCCCGAAACGCAAGTATAATTTATCGTCAATATTATCTCTCGTAAAACGAAAACCCAATTTATGTACGCCCGCGCCCGCCACCCGCCGTCATAAAACATAATATTATCGACATCGCCCCCTCCCTAGGCGATCACGAAACTAAGCAAGCATCGGCCATTTTAAGTGCCGAACTTGACAGGCGTCGGTCCTGCTGCCGTCCTTGTCTAGTCTATTTAAGCTCCGGAGTGTGACAAAGACGGGAGAGGGGAGCGGAACTCTTTCATGTTTCGTTCGCGAAGGAGCGTTCTGCGTGATTTCAGATACGTTATAAATACGCACAGTAAATAACTAACAGAATAGAGCGTACCTGGGGTTATTTACTGGATTCCTTCGGTTATCTCAAACGGAGTGGAAACGCACACCGGGTTATCTATGGATTGTGAAGAATAAATAAATGCGTTCAAGTCAGCCGGCGCTCGGTGTTTCTGCTATCCCTGTATCGACGTCGGCATTAACATGGATTCGTGAGATTGATGAATTAGGCTGGAGTTCTAAAACATGTTTGTGTAGACGGTGGGTGTTTACAGCTCCAGGCTCGCAGATTTGGTGCGGTCTGGTGCCGGTGCTTAACTTATTTTGTATTTTTTATCATTTCCTTTCATCGTTCACATGTTACATGAAACAACTAAACCTGAACAATTAAATTAATGACTCATTAACCAAAACACACTCATTTTGAACAAAGTTATTAATATTAAAGGAATGCTGTATGTTTAATGCATATTTTAAATATTTCATTGTGTTTCGTAGCAAAGTATATTGAAATCCAGCGGTATAGTAAATATTATTATAATGTTACCCGCACCCGCTACAGCGCTGTTGTGCATATGACTGCACGTTGTTCAGTCACCTCAATAGCTATAATAATGTAATCTATAAATCAATGAAGAATGATTATAATCTGTCATTTCGACTAGCAATATTACTTTCATGAGTTGCGGTTACTGCGACACGAGTGTACTAGAGGCACGCGTCGTCTCAGCGCTTCGCAAGGGCCGGCAAGGGCTTCTATTTTAAGAGCTGTTTTTCTAGTGTAATTTATAGGTGTTTGATAATGGAAGCTTTGATTGAACGCGCCGGCCTATTCATAGCGCCGGTAAACGGTTCGTCAAGCTAATTGACCTGAATATATCGAGCACAGGCACGGACGCGAGCCGTGCGCCGTGCGCCCGCTGATAACACGTATGTGCCCTCAATGTCGCAAACCAACCACTTGGCAGATTGTACATAATGCATGTGACCCCTCGTGACGCACGTCGGAGCAGCGCGGTGTGCGTCTTCTCTGTTGTGACAAAAAAGTCGATCAGTGGGTGGCCTTTGTCGATTATGTTTCGACTATGACTCTCCTTATCTATGTACTGTGTAGTGTGTGTTAATAGCTATAATCAATATAATTATGAAATATGTTACGGAAACTACGTAATTTAATCCAGTTTAATAAAAACTTCAGAAACAGTAATTACAAATTACAATTACCGCTACATATTGAACAAAATATCGATAGAATCATTACACAGCCCTACTTCGTCTTAAGTACTAAACCCCCACTTTATATTTTAACGATCCCATGCAGTCGTTTCTTACGATAGCTTTGAGACGTATCTACAAATAGGGCACTATAAATCTCTGATTAAAAAGGATCGCTTCGAAAGTTGCCAAAAGCGCGAAGGAGCGAAGATGGCGCCCGACGCGACCCATTGAAAGTGTTTGGCAGTCGCGAGTGCCACGACCTACTGCGATCAGCTGATTGGCGCGCGCGTGTGTGTGAGGGGGCGCGGCATACACAGACGGCGCGCACCCACACAGGCGCGGCCACTACGCTCGTTCGTAGGGCTGCAACGCTCGGAGTTATACAAATGTGTTTTATTTAATAATTTTTTACACAAATCTAATTCAAGTAATTTATTTCATGCATGAATAAAAGGACTCTTACGAGCATCGAACTCTTTGAAATTACTACGGTTTCGAAACTTCGAAACGATTAAAGAAACATTACATTATCTTTTACTACTTCCAGTCATCTTCAATCCATTATTATTACGTAATAATATTAATATAAATTCTCACTGACCATTGAAGATTAAAGATTACAGTTATTTACTGTACTTCGCATAAGAATATAATTCATTTAAACTTTTTAAAACTTATCTTCGTAACTAAACTGTTATGTAGCTGTAAAATCAAGCATTTCTATTTTTATGAGGTCTACGAAGCGAAAAAGCCGGACCTTTGAATAAATACGGTATGTAATAAGCAATAGTAATATTCCCGTTTAATAAAAAATTCAAGTAATAATATTTTTCGCTGCGACGCTTTAAGCATTATTGAAATCAAAAACGAGTTCTTTACGAATTACGTCATTGTTGACGTGTCTGGTTCAGTGGAACTGGCAACCATAGCCCCGGGCGATAATTAAAGAGCGCTCTTGAGTCGCTCCGCTCAGTCGCTCAGCTGTCTATTGTGTTCGGGAGAATGAACGCTTTGTACGAATGAGCTATTGAGGCTCGAGCCACGCTGTGATAATTTCGTTTTAAGTCTGATTACGTACTATTAAACATTTTCGGCGTCCTTTCACGTTCGGCTAAAGTTTCTGGGATATTTATGTATTATTTATAAAGGGATTGTATTACACCGAACGCTATAATGGGGGTAGGGAGAGTCATTTTTATTCTGTATTTTTACTAAACTTTGTATGCGTGTTTAAGTCTACTCTTAAATTATTTACCCCACAGAGATGTAATGTGTAACAAGAAGTTTACAATAATCATAATAATAATTGTAATTGTAAGACGCGTTAAAGTTGTTCTTGTGAGTTTAATATTTATAAGTTTTATAACAATTACAGTTGATTGCGATCATTAGTGGGAGCATTAAGTACTGTTTATTTTATAATTGTATTTGTCGCACATGTGATGCAGTAACAGTAAACCTCGTAAAGTGGTCGCTGCAGTCCGTGAATATCGCTAAATAAACATTCGAAATGGGTCGATAGCTCGAGTGTTCTTAAGTTGACGTCATCTGGAGAAGGTTGGCAGTTGGCAGCCCTTCCACGTGTTGTGGCCATCGAGTGACTCACGGCGAGTCACAGCGCAACTCTACGAGCGGCTAGTCGCTAGTCAGATCCCAGCTGTCTGCACGCGGCACAACAACAACAACAAAAGAACTGAGCGCTCTGAACTTTAGAATCACTCGAATCAAAGTTATTCTAATTTCCACAACAAGAAAACGTAAACTTGAATTCGGATGACGTAATAAATTTATTTTTGGAGAAAAGTGACAACCCTGATTTAGTTACTCGATTTAAGATAGCATTGAAAGATAGATAAACACGCGATAGCGCCGTGATGTAAAACGTGCTTCGGTCACGAGTATGTTCAGGTTCGAATACTGAGCGTGGACGTACTCGCTAGATCACCGCTATCCGCTGCTATCATTAATTTCGTCGCGTGAAAGTTTTAATTGTGCGAACATTTATAAGATATATTTTTAAATTGTATTAGTCTAAATTAAATGCATAAGATAACATCACTATATCATTTAATAAATCCTTCGCAAACAAGTTATTGCGAGTGATAAGTAACAAGATAGGTATAGGTTACGGAAATATTTTTAGAACTTATTGTGAGCTACTATTGAGCCGTTCCTACAATATTTCTGGTTATTTGGACTATAACGTCCGCTGTTGTAGCTTTTGGTCAACATGATTTTTCCGACATCTCCAGCAATCATGGTCATGTTTCCGACAAATTATACAAACACTTTATAATATATACAGCAAAATAAAAATATTGTTTATTGGTGAAAACGGTATGAATTCATTTTAGTGTTTCCGTCCGAATTGTTGCCTGTGCCTTCGGTAACCCGGCTGTGCCGATAATGTGGACCCGAGTGTGTGTGTAACTTGAAATATATCCAATCGATGACAGTGTCACATCAACTGAAGGCAATACACGCAAGCACTACAATGTCCGAATATAATGACGCGAAATCACGTTGGCGGGTGCAAATTCACACGTGTTACATTTTGCAATCCAAACATGCGACTTTAATGCGATCAGCACCAGAGTATGCGACGTCGCAGCGACAATCCCTGCAACGAATGACATTATCAGAATTGTGACTGCGACAATCCAGCGCCGAAATGTCGCAGCGAATATTTTTATCATTTGCGTAATTTCATCGTGTTTTTGTCGCACGTTTGGACGAACACAGTCGTGCGGCCGTTAAATAGTATGTGCTAATACAATATTATGGGTCCGTCCACGCGGCGGGGAACGGTCGGCAGGTCAGTCGAACACGAATTTAATTTGTAGGCCAGTCGTTACCTTTAATAATTAATATTTTCAGCTGTGTTATTTCCTTTGAATCGCCATCTTGTCAGGAACGTTGAGGAGACAGTTCACAATTCACAGTCGATTCACACGCTATATCGGTACTCTGTATCTATTTAGGGAACACTTTAGACATTATTGTTTTGTTCTGTACGATAGCAATAAAATACATAATGGAAGCAAGGTAATGTCTATTTTTCTATTATTCGATGTAGCGAGATACTAGGTATGAATGATGCTGCCTATAGCTGAATGTATTTATAGTTTTATAGAGTACAAATTATAATCAGTTAATTGCAGAACCGAATTTGAATACTTAACAGTATTTTAAGTCCCAATAATTCATTGTATTTTTCAACATAATCTTTAATCATTATTATCTTACAACCTTTAAATATAACTCAATGAAGTCTCCAACGAACCTTTTGTCACATTTATAGTTGCCTAAAATTGCCTTAAATCCTTAAGTGCAACGTCATTAAGCTAAAGATAATTTAGCGCTAATGTCTCCATTATATAATGACGCTTTATTGAACAACTTCGTGCAACTGACTGATAGTCTAGTACACAGTCAGTCTAGTCCACAGATTGCAAACATCATTTACCATCAAACAGCATATCTATTAGGTATTCGTACCTTCGCCTGTTCCATACTTAGTTACAAATAAAAAATATTTTATAATTTTGTTTAGTATTTATAACAGTGTCCCGTGTCCCTTGTCCCGTGGTACGTGTCCCGTGCGTGGTATCGGCCCCGCGGTAATGAGAAATCGTCGCGTGTAATGTGATCGAGCCCCACGATATTGTTCCATAATCAATTTCTTTGCATGTTTATCGTTTATTTACAATCCTTACTTCGATAGCCGTTAATGTACTTATTTATAGACGTAAAGGTAGTCGCACACATGCTCACCGCGGGCAGGTAAACGTGCTCGTATTTAGCAACTGCCACTTATTGGCTTGTGAATGATTTGTGATACGTGTAGGTAGTTCGGTACACGATAATTAGTAATAAAATATCAAGTTATAATTATAAACGCGCCTACAATGTTTTTGTCTACATTAATGGAATTGTCGTCTTATAACTGCTTACCACAAGGAACGAAATAACGAAGGTGGTTTTTGTCGTTATAACAAGCTTGGTTCGATGACGCCTAATTTTAATTGTCGCTGGCTCCTGGGCAGTAACGTTTCCAACCAAATGATTTAACGTGGCATTGGCCAGCAGCACGCCGTCCACTGCTTATCGAAACCTAATGGAAAGCGAATAGAATGTCTCGCAACGAGCCGCCGTAGGAAAACGTACCCACAAAAAATGCTCATTCATAGTCCGGCCATACTTATATGGAGTTAACAGCGGCTATTGAAATATTTTAATTAAATTTAAATGAAGCACGCTCGGTACGTGACTTCAATAGAGTTGCGCACTTTCGACGTACCCGTACGCATTTCTACACGTCTGTCCGTCCGTGTCCGTGAGTTATAGTCCGCGCGCGTATCGGCGACGGCGTGCGGCGCGCGGCTGCGTCGTACGTCGTGCGTCGCACGCGGCACTAATCGCTCCGAGGAATTAATGGTGTTGCTGTAACAATCGTAAACTGATATCGGAAACGTTCACGGAATTCTTGCGTCCGACCAACAACATAGCGGGCTGATTGGAAAAATATTATATACACGTCATGTTCCGCTGATCGTTCTCAGTAGACCAGCAGTGCAGTACGCAGAACTCCAGCTTTAAATTCAGTCTATTCGATTGGATTAAAATCTCTAAATAGAAGTAAAGCAAGTAATAAATTCATCACTCGTTTTCGCCTACTTTTATTTTCACATTACGTCATGTGCAAGTAGTGAGAAACAAAACTACACTTGCTACAACAAATATTTACCGTGGTCCTAGAAGAAGCGGCGAGGAAATTCTAAAGATTTTTTTCTTACTCACAGTTAAAACAGTACAAAATTACAACAGCTATACGTAAACGAAACTGCACCTGCGGCCGTTTTAATATACTTACTATTTTTTTACCTTGAACTCAGTATACATTAAATACTTATACCTTTATTATAGGTTACACGATGAAGGTTAATAGGGTATTTAAATATAACAGATAATGTAGTTATTTATAGGTAGTATTTATAAATAAATCAGTGGAGCCACTCGTCATGGTAAATTACGCTTAATTCTTACATCGAGTGGGTACAGAGTTAATAATCTTGATAGACGGTAGTTAGTTTTTGATGCTGTCGATGTGTAGATCGTGATTGATGTAACGTTACGCCAATTGTAATTGAATATTAAAAACCCCGGGCGGCTCATTGCGGCCATCATTATCGAGTGTGAAGTACTACAGACACTCTTATTAACTAAACCAGGTATGAAACCTGTAATTAGATACCTGAACTCCCCCAGTAATAGGTAGGTACAACAGGTATTTAAGCGATTAATATTACCAATTTTCTAACTCCAACGCAGGTCACGACAGGTGAGGTGTTTTTAATTTATATTTTCTATCACAATATATCTAAGATAACGATCTACATTTTCCATTCCTTTATTAGGTAATATTAATCATATTATTTTAATACAATACGCGGTAAAGTCGTAAGTAGGTATATCGAACAGATCCAATCCAATCATTGCTTCACGGATATCGTCGGCATTTGCCCTTTATTGATTTACTACGACGGCTTCTTCGCGAGGTCTCTGTAGTCTGTACCGCATGAAATAATGTTGACGGTACTTATTAATGGCGGTAAGGTTGTGTTTAACCTGATAGCACACTTTCCTTAAAAAAATGAACCGTCTAAGGTTAATAATCCACCAGAGATGTGTCTGTACCGAAATGGTGCGCAAAAGTTTAGTTATGCAAGGTTCTGAAAATGAAGTAATGTATTGGTATCGGTGCATTTAAATCGCGCACCGCCTAGTTCCATCGCATATCTCTGGTGGAATCGCAGTATATATTTTTTAATGTATAAAATTGTAAATTCAAAAGCTTGATATCAAATAGGTACTACTGAATGATGCTTGGTTAGGAACGAGAAAAAATTGGTGGAGAGATGTAGCTATACAAAGTTATAGCGTATTTTAATCTCAAAACGATCCGTCAAAGGTTTTTGTTTTAAAATGATGTACTAGTATCAGGTAAGTATTGAATTAATTTGTTAATTTCATCACTGAGGTTGATTTCCTTCACTAAGTTACATGTTGCTGCTGTGAGTCGTATTGTCGTGTGCGGCGTGCGCATTGTAAACAATTGGTTGACGCAACCTCTTATCGACATTGTTGGCACTCGGCACCGTCACGTGTGGCGGGCTGGCGGCACCGATGGCGCTGGTCGCACCACCAGTATATGGTACGGGGCTACTGGCCGCTCGCCGCACGGTAACAACATTAATCAAGTTATGTTTTACGACTCTGCAACTCGAGATATGAGCCCTTGTATTAATGAAACTCGATGGAACGCTAAGGAATGTTTATTGTTGGTAATTTAAAAGTTTAAGTGTAACGAATTCGATGGGAGTTGATTGTATTTAGTTGGGATCTGTATTCAGGAAAATTGGCTCAGATGTCTTTAGTCAAATTTGTTCGATTCCATGGAAGAAGCGAAGAAATACTACGGTGATTGAGTTCTTATTAATATAGCAGGGATCAATGTGAATTTTGTTCCGCTTCAGGATGTGGTCAGGTGGTACCTCAACTTATAAAAAAAAAAAGACATTCCCCTATCGGATTACCAACTTTATGCTCCTACAAACTACGGTATTTATAATACCAGATGTTACCCGCGGCTTCACCCGCGTGAAAAAAAGAACAGCAATAAAAAGGATGTCGATTCCTTCCTCTCATCGGTAGCTAAGCAACGCTTTGTTGTTAATCACATTCTTTAATTTTGCTGAAATAGGTATACCTCATAATGGATCTTTCCACAGAAATTAAATGTTATTTCACAATAAAGCCTATAGTACTCGTCGGCCTCCCAACTATCTCCAAACCAAAAATCACATCATAGCGACACTCAGTTGTGCCGTTAAAGAAGGACAGACAAACAAACCAACACACACACTTATGATATTAGTATGGATATAAGTACGCTTACTCGTTAAATGTCTGTATACCTCCAAACTAATCGTTTTAATAATTACACTATTTAATTCAAACTACGAGCGGCTGAAAGTGCTCGCGGTATTTGTGACCAGACAGACAATTTTTATCTAATCCCATGACTATTGTTGTACTTATCTGTACAATCTGGAGGTACTACTTATATACTTAACTTATTATATATAAGTTGAAGAGGTTCATTGTACGTGTGTTTGAGCTCGTTAATCTCTGAAATTAGCAGTCGGATTTGAAAAAACCTCTTTGTGTACGATAGCTACATTCATAAGGAAGACTTAAGACTATTGTTACGCTGACGTTGTTGGGTCGTCGTAAATATTTATATTTGTAAAGTAAGTCGGAAGAAATAATGTTATCGAAGTACTTTATGGGCGTGGCTAATTTTACGTAGGTACCTCGTACTACAATGATATCTATAGGTTTAAAATAGATCTAATAAATACACAAAAAAAATACATTTATTTTTACGTTAATTAATCATAATTATGTTACTTGAACGATATGTATATTGTATGCAGTGTTTTTGTTTACAGGTAATAAGAGATTATGCATTAAGCCCATAACCTTGAGTACCTATGTTGTGCCAAACTTTGTACAAATGTAACAATTGTTGGGAAACCAAATAATTAAAAATAAAGGAAAAAAGGGAAATTTGAATGAATTGACAAATAATACAAGTTTTAAGCGGTTTGTAGTATGTGTAGATAAATTATCGGAAATGCAAGTTACACCCGAAAAAATCTTTAAAGACATAATGAATAATATACAATTATCTTCGAGAATACACAATTTTCAATATTATTTCACCAATGTTATATATTTATTACTCTTAATCGTACCCGATCGCAGCCGGGGCATATTATGTTAATATGTTAGTGTTTACATTAGTACGTGACGAAAAAATTGTTGTGATCATTATACTCGTGGAGTAAAGGGCAGTTTACTTTGATAAGTTCATATCGCTGTTGATAGCAATTTTATTTATAATAGTTTGGAGGACAATATGCGCTGGGAGGTCGTGAAGCTATCCCATCTGGCCCTCGAGGGTTTTTACATTGACGTGCCATCTGGATACTTGAGTTGCTTTATGAACGTTACATTTGTGGAGCCTGGTGCGGCCGACTCGGCTGGGAACGTTCATAAACTGATGCCCCCGACGAAAAAAACGGTAATGTGCTATTACTGACTTTTCATGTTATGTTGGAATCTACAACTTGTAATACATCTATGCAATTTGGTTCTAATGAATTTTATTAGTATTTTCGGAATTACGGTTTAGGTTGACGTTTTTGGCAACGTTTTTTCTACAGAATTATTCACAAAAGAGATTTATTCCTTTTTCCACAAAAGTTTTAATTTTACAGTTATCGCTTTATTTGTCGGCGGCATCGTTACCTAGTCTTGAACGTGACTGTGCATTCGTTGATAGGTTAAAGTAGGTATGCTACGATTTTGTCAATTTCAGATTTAGTCCTTTGATTAATCCTTCTGTACTAATTACTGGTTACCGTTGTAACATTCCGATGTGCAAGTCTAGCAGTACCCGGCAGACGTTGTCCTGCCTGTTACACCCATAGAGTGATAGTTAATGCCGAATAGAATAATAATAAGAACCGAAATAGACGTACGTGATGTTTCAAGGATCTATATATTAATACGTGAAGCAAAAACGTTGGACCCCTTTTTACGACAATTGCGCGGAGTGGTATGAAATTTGGGACACTTATAGTTTATATGTAGATGAAGTGCAGAACGCTAATATGTTGGAATAATAATGCTTATAAAGTAA
>DWPA01006224.1:0-11160 GCA_018251375.1 Calpodes ethlius
GCTTTAGATTTCAAAGTGTGCATACAAAATTATTATTACTTGCTTTAGTTAAGGAAAACGATGTGAGGAGAACTGTATACCTAAGGGTTTTCCGTAATGTCTCCTTCACCTTTCTTAAGGGTGTGTGCGAGACCACCTAATCTACATTTATTTAGGGTATTAGGTAATGTTCACATTGTGACATATCTGAACCCACTATTGAAACGATTATATTGTTGGTTACGATAAAGATGACCTTCAAAGTTAAATTATAAGCTCATGCAACAAGTAATAGGCATTTACAATGGGTAATTGGTAAATCATGTTCAGAGCTAGTAGATAAGGTATTTGCTTATATTGTAAAAAAACAATTGATAGAACCACAATATGGCTTGATGTTCAATTCAACGAAACATATAAGACAAATAAATGTTTATTTTCAAACTAGGAGTGTTGTATGTCTCACACATAAAGACTTCTAATACAAAGCTGTACCTAAGTGTGTTAGAATTTATTTTTTTCTTAGGTACTTATTTTATTTCTTCATTCTTATCCAAACCTTCTACTGTTTGTTGTGTATCCTACTTTGTTCCTTTATTGAATGTTTTTGGTAATGTATGTCTCAGTTTGAGAATTTGTTCTTCAGCCGGTTATGGGTCATGGGCGACGTTATTTTCGGTACTAGTATGTCTGTGTTTTTCTTCTACTAAAACCACAATTGAAGAATCGGTCCATTAACGGCTTCACGACTGACATTGAAGCATCGTTCGGGAATATTTTTTCGGTTTGTTTCGGACTGTTGTGTCAAAAATTAAGGCTTCAAAACTTTGTTAATAAAATGGAATGTTTTCTATCTAAAACGCAGTAAAATGTAAATGTAAATAAAAACGTAAAAAAATCTAGACAAAATAATAAAATCGGCTGAAAATATTTTTTAATATGGCAGTTTTGTTTTATTATTCTGCACCTTTACTGAATCGGTGCAAATAGATCGTAAACCTTATAGTATAAAAGATTTTAATCATACTTTGACAAGTTTAAAAGAAATGAGGATTAATAAACGAAGAAAGTCATTAAACGCCGTGTCCGTCATAAGACAAAGGGCGGGCCCCTTTTTCATTTGAGTGGCTTAACAAATCAACTTTGAAGAATCTGCCAAATTAAAAATACAATTAAACTTTGTTAATCATGGACGCAGGGCTTCGTAGAACGATTTCTTTGCTCATTTGATCTATGGAAACATACGCATCGTCTAGGGTTTGTAATGGCAATTTTTTATCCGATTTTCGGATTCTAAATGTTCTTTTTGTTACAATGGATACGGGTTCAAATCTTTCGGTCAATATCGTCCTAGAAAATCTTCCAAGAATAGTTAAGTAGTTTTAAATTATTAGGGTATTTAAAAAAACTTCTATAAAGTAAGATTACAAGAATTTTTAGAATAAAATTGTTTTTGTAGTAATTTTCGCAATTTTGCAAAGCGGTTTTCTTAAAAATCTTCAAAATTAGCTGAATACATTTTACTGATTTTTTTCTCTATATATCTGAAATATAGTCAAAAATTGTTTTTAATTAATTTACAAAGAAAAAAGTACAATGATCATACTCTGAAACCCCTCATGTCAATAGATAGATAGATAATTACAAAACCTCGTAATATAAAGTTTTGTCGAGAAATAAAATTTCTGTAATGTAACGAACGAAAATTTACTATTTCTTTATACAATTTTATGGTATGCTTGAGGTATTAAATATATAAATAAATAAGATCGTTCCCGTTATACCTCCGGTAAAATAGCAATTACCTGCCTGTGTGTTTCCACAATAAATCACCACGCTGATCAACCAGCCTTTCTATTTACTTTTCAAATTCGTTTCGTTGTTCAAGGGATTCATTGATCGAATTAGGTATTGAAAAGAATTCGTTTGAAACTTCAAGTATCCAGTCTTTGATGTTGCCTTAATCAACATTGTGAATTTGTTATGTTTCATTAGGCATGTTTATAGTTTTACCTATGTATATAATGTTCCGCTAGTGGCGTACATTGGGATATGGGTTGTGGGAAGTCAGGTACTTTGTCATACTTCGAAGTTAATTTTTTGTTCTACGTCAACCTCTCCAGCATGGTTTTACGATTGCTATCTAACGATAGAAATCAGGTCGGTTTAAAGAATCACTCAAATCTCGAGCAAACCACAAAAAAAAATCTCTCTGTGATGGTCTGTGCTATTGCCGATCGCTTTTGAATTAAGATTGTCAAAAGAATTCACGTTATAAAGTCGAAAATATTTTAAAATTTTATACTGAAGCTGTTTTCAAAGCATTTGCTCTGATGGGCATTTAAAAAAATATGCATTATACGTACTAATTAAAATTATTACGACTATTTCTTATATAAAAATACTAGATGTTAACTACGGCTCCGTCTGCGTGTGTGAAAAGGACAGGAATAAAAAGGTGGTCAATTACTTTCTATCAATGGTTGCAAGGTAACGTTTTGTTATTAAACACTTCCTTTAATTTGGCTGAAATGTACATCGTAATGGATCATTCCACAAGCGTATACCACTCGTCGTTCTCCTAATTATTTCCAAATCAAAACCCATACCATAGCGACGCTCCGATGTGTGTATTGTGTGTGTGGACTGTAGAATAGAGAAGACCTTTAATGGATCGAATCTAGTCATATAATATAAAATACATATAAAGAAAAATTACAGTGAATCTTTTTTGAAGTAGCTGAAAAAGAAATACAATATTAAATTTATTAAGGGCTATTTTTTCGAAATTAGAAGATTATGGAAGGTAACATTATACGTTACTCTGTTTTCAGAAGATAATAATTTAACGAAATGATGTCGTGATGAAATGAGTATGAGGCCAATTTCCCAAAATAAGTTTTCTTTTCAGTAAAATTCTTTGCGCAATATTATGCTTGTCGTAAACCTAATATATCTTTTTTAATATGTAATATGTTATACGAAATCTTGTACATTCCTTTAATGCTTTCTTATAATGAATACGATATATTTTGTTGGTATATTATGAAGTTGAGTAATAATATCCATTAGGCTTAACAAGTTCACTCGACAGAAGCCTCTCTTAATTGGCGTTAAAAGGGTTAGTATAGGACAGAATTATTGGACTGCCAAAGAGTGGATAGATGATTTAAAGAATTAATACGATACAACATGAAACGGTATACCGTATAATACTCTTGCAATTTGTATTTATCCTTATTTTAATTTACCATTGAAACAAAAGTAAACGTAGCAGTTTCATTATGTTTATCTTCAGTATTCTAACCCTTGAGTCTATAGTGAATAAAGTAATTACTTTAGTTTAAGTAACGATTGAAGAAAGTAATTTACAGAATATTCAAAACTTTAGCTATTGAATAAAAGAAGTTTCTGAAGTGACGACTTCTGTAACTTGACTTAATTACCTTAACTTGACGATAGATACAAGTGTCAATATCGTTAGTAGTACTGTGAGGCTGTAATTCTATTGATCGATCATGTATTGGCAAAAATAATTTAGGCTGCTTCCCTGGATGTGGGCTGACTGCTTCAAGAAGAGTGGGAATGCACTGTGACTCAGAAGCTGCTAAGAAAATAAGGAAGGAATGTATAACAGGTGATGATTGTGAGATAAACGATGGAGTTTTATAGTTTTTTACCAGAATATTGTAGAAGTGGATAAGAAATGTTTTGACAATGGAGAGTAAGGTAACTGAGGCAAGATATGAAATTTTCCAGATCGTGTTTCAGATAAAGAAGATGCAGAATGGAGAGAATAGGAGAACAGAACATTGTTATGATAAAAGTCGCTTTAATTATAATACATAAAAAAACATTGTTTCTCACTCGTCATTGAATTATTGACTTTAAAGGAAGTTCTACAACAGCTTAAATAAGTTCATTTCCGCCGTTTATTTCTAGTATAACACTACAAAATACAATTTCGCAGTAGTTGAGAATCGAATCACATTTCCGAAGTGTTGGAAGCAAATATGTGTTTGTATTTTTGTTCCCCAAATCGAACTGGGACAAACCTTTGAATCGACGGGGATGCGAGCAAGGGTCCGTATTACTTTTATTTGAGAATCTTCCCAAAGTTTCGTCAACTGTCATTAAATACAATACAGGGTATCGGCAACTTTTTAAAGGGCTCTATTTTTACAGGTCAAGAGACGTCTTGTGTACCCGAATTTATAAACGCGCGTTTTTAGTGACAAGCGAAAGCGGACAATAACATAACCCCCTCAAGCTTTAGCTTCTTTGTTTTATTTATTTATCCTGTATTTAAAATACAATACATGAATAACAATGAGCGGACTTAATGTCTTGTGGCTATTTTCTACCAGTTAACTCTGGTGATGATGAGATATTGTGGTAGGTGTAACAAACAATGTTAATAAAAAAAATAGAGTAATAATACTCTAATAATACCTATAAACACACATGTTAGCATTCTAACGCGTTCTTTTAATCTTTAAAAATGGCGACACGAACGTGACTAAAATTTAACATGCTGATTTACATACTAATTAACGGCAGTTAAACTTTCAGAACTATATAAATAAAAAAAAGTTTAACGCGTCAAACGTGTACGTATACAGTAACGTTAACGGAGACGTGTTAAGAATAACTGAGAATAACTGAGAGATAAACGTGCTTTAAAGTCAAAACTTGAATAAAAATATCAATACTGTCTATTGACTTTTTATTCTCTATTCATTAAGTTCTAGATTATTTCAGTAAATTTTTCTTTAATTATCACTGGGTTTTAAGCATAATGATAAGTAGTTATTATTGAATATTATTTTTTATATTAATCTCGACTTTTACATTCTCTAGTACAATCAGAATTCAAGTTATCTTCTCGATGGATCCTTTTTCCTATTTTTTATGTAATCTATTAGTCGTTAGTGTAATTCGTCGTGTAATTTACTTATGATTTTCTCCCAAATTAAGATACTGCTAAGCTAGAAGTATAAGTAGTTAAACGGCTATCAAGGCTCTAGCCGCTCAGCAACCCAATATGACGAGTGATTTGATTTTATTAATAGCTTATCACTCAAAGCCCAACTGAGCTCTTCTATAATGCACGTAGCTAATAATATATTAAAGATAAAGATAAAAATGCGTGCAGAATTTGAACCAGGGTTACTCATGCAGGATATTAACTTTGAATCCATCAACTATCACTAGATCAAAAATTCATTAAGTTAGTTAAATAAAAAACTTTTTAAAACGCTTGGTTTCACAGTAAGACGGTTTGTAGAAAGTTTTATAATTATCAACGAAGAGTTTTACTACGGGAATGTGTCGATTGCGATTAACATAGCTAATTTCTTGAACTTAATTCCAGTAATACTTGTCAATTTAAACACACCACATTAATTATCAGGAATTCAGTTACAGGACAAATATGTCTATTCTATTGAATCAACACATAATTTGAATTATAGAAAAAAATATGTAGTGATATGTTATTATCAAATTTTGGTTCGGGGTTGCCACGGAAGGGAGACAAAACAAGCGTTGCTTAATCGAGGAGGCAGAAGATTATTGATAAATTGGCGTATTATTTTTATTATTATATTATTATTTATAATAAAGTTATTTTATCAAAAAACTATTTATATTTTACCTAAAAAACCTATTAACCAAAAACTTTATTTCGATCATAACAAATTCCCTTATAATAATTAACAGCAGTTACCCAAACCCTTTATCCACTATTTCTAAAAAGATAAAATAGTCACAAATAGCGTGAAAAGCTTAGAGTTAATGACTCATTAATGGTTCAAAGCGTAAAATCCTGCTTTGCTGCTTTATAAGTCCAAGTACGGCTTCATATGAAGCACTATTTCTACCTTAAAATTGAAGCTCCATCTACCGAAGTAGATAATTTTAATTGGATATAGAGGCGGGCACTTCGATTAGGGAAAATCCCAAGCTTACAGTTAGTTTAATTTTCCTCGACTTGTGTAGATATGTTCTTAAGTGTCTGTGTAAGGAAAAACTTCGGGAAATTGTTTGATACCTGTAGCGTAATTTCGTACCTGTTTATAGGCACGTTAATGAGTTTCGACTCATACGTAATACTAGTTAGTTACGATGTCACGTGAGCATATACGTTATTAAAATATATATTTGATTTTCCATACAGTTAATAAATTCTTACACAGTAAGATTGAGTTTGTTAAGTTAATTGTTATTTAATTTTTGTCATAATTACTTTAAGGATTATACATTACAAGTAAACTATAATTTTTGCCTATTTATATTAAATATCACCTTAGATACACTCTGGACAACTTACATGGTATCATGTAAGAAACTCATTCATAATTTACTGGATCGCCTTTTTTGAGTAAAACTTGTAATATATATGAATTAAATTTTACAATTTTTATCTTGGACAAAGGTATTTGATAATGTTAATTTCGATAGTAGGACAATAAAATCCAATGTACCATACTGCCCGTATTTATACATACTCTTTATTGATTATTAGAGACAGTATACCTAGAATAAAATATCAGCAGCGGTAGCAATAGTAGCAGCAGCAGTGATAGCAGCAACAGCAACAATTGCAGCTGCAGCAGCAATAGCAGAAAACATAGCAGCAGCAATAGCAGATATAATAGTAGCAGCAAAATAGCATTAGCAACAGTAAAAGTTGCAGCAGCAGCAATAGCAGACGAAGACATAGAATACAAGAAGTACAGACCTTTCAGATTCTGGTTACGAAATGTTTATTTAAAAAAACACCTAACAATTGATAATTCTCTAGCAGATATATTTCGTATTGGACACTTTACGCAGCTAAGATCATTCTGTAGGTATTATTTTAAAAAAAAAATTCTCAACTAAACTCTGAATGATCTTATTTCGTCTCGATTCATGGATGAATATAATTGTGTACATATACATGATGTCCATTTTGTTTTAATTATTTCGTTTCTCGCGATCTAAAGAGGACTTTATAAAAACCTTCCAAATATTATACTCAGCTTAAACGAGTTAGTACTTTTATTAATTTCATTTCTTAATGTCATCACTCCGCAAAGTTTTTAAAAGTGCACTTAAAATGCAAAATCTTTTAATCGTGGCAAAGTGCAGGATCCATTAAAAGTAGTTTCTTTTACTTTTAGTTAAGTAGAGTGAATTTTAATGAAAACGCACCCTTACGCTTGAACTTTGGTTCCGTTTCAATATTACGAGTCACATTCGAATGTCTTGAATTTGTTACGATGTTCCTTTTATTTCTTAATATTGTTTCTTTCGGTTTCGAATGATATTGTTTTATTGAAGTGAAATCTTTAGCCGTTACTTTGGTTGAGTTTAAAGCAAATATTGACTTCAAAGCTTTTCTCTATGGACTCTGTTTTGACACATGTAAAGTTAAAGACTGAATTGTAAGGATTGTATTCGATTATTATCAGTTATTTCTGTAGTTATATTAATGAGTTATTGTAAAGAGATTTATTTCAACTATTGCTTTTCTTTTCTGTCTGTTTATTAATTGTCCGTAAGAAGCTGTAAGGCAAAAAAAGAACTTATGTTCGTGAACCATTAGTAATCCTCATTTATCTCTAAGGGTAGTAAAATGCTTTAAATATTATTATTTCAAACTAAGTTGACTCGGTTTTTTGAAGATATACGATATAAATACGTGTGATAATATTAAAACAGGATAAATCCCTATTTGTGCCGCTATTAATATAATACACGCATTTATATCTATATCTATATTATTTTTGTATTATACATTTTATAATCAATTGTTTTCCAAATGAACATTATAGCAAGAAATGAACTTCATAGTAAAATTAAAAAAAAAAAAAAAGTGCTCAAAATTCCTACTTGTAGGCTCTCATCACCGTATATTAGCATGGTGGTGGCGCGTACCCCTCATATTAAGAGACGAGACTTGAGTCCAGGGATAGTTATAGGTTGTGATTATGATGGTGACATGTTTGGTCAATAATCGTTTTTTAAACCAAAGACTAAATACGATTCTTTTTATGAATAGGTATATTGTCATTGATGAATTCAATGTCGGATAAGCCTCTACTATATATCTATCTCCCTATATATCAGCCTTTGAAAGTCCACTGCTGGACATAGGCCTCCCCTGATTATAATTTGCTAAGCCTCCTAATTTAGCTTTTAGTCATTACGAAGACATTTGTCTCTCACCCGATAAGACCCGAACATACTTTACTTTATTACTCAATTACGATTGACATTACCCGGAGAGGTGTTAAAGTACCAATATATTTATACTTTATCTGTGGTATGAACTACTCTATTACTATTTTGTTTAAATGAAACATCATTAAAATTTAATATAGTTAATAGTATCAGACGTTACTTTGCGGAAATCCATTGTTATTAAGCTATTATTATTTTTCTTTGCAACAATCCGCGATTAAAATGTATGACGGTATAATGCTTTCTTTCCTTCCTTAAAGTATACTTAAATTTATTGCAGTGCATGCTTTCCTTCGTGGGAGGGAGGGAGGTGCCACGCATGATTTAAAGTATATACCATTGAAAATTAATTTATAATATAATAATATAAAGTATTTTCCTGGAGAAATAGAGTATGCTGTTTTACATTGCGCACAAATAATTCAAGAATAAACACTAAATTAACGTTATTTATTTATCCCTTATTGGGGCGACTTACAATATTCCAAAGCCGGCCGCCCATGCTAAACAATAGTGCTTCGCATAATTATTATAATATTATATCAATGTTGTTGTTAAGACAGTTATATTATTATTATTTCTAGTATTATTATTTTCCAAAAAGCCTGGGTATTGCTTTTGTCAGTCGCCAAATAATTCATGATTTTCCAGCTAATAATTTGAGAGATAGTTACGTCTTTGTTCTCTTTTGTGTCTTAGCCAAGTTTTTGGTAAGGCATCGGTGAGTAATCATTTAAAATCTATTGCTACTCAAATAATACAAGGGTAATACCGACATAAGAAAATTGCATATTGAGACAAATTAAATTTCGAATTGACAAAATTCACTCTATATATGTTGTATTTTATATCGGATTCATATTTATTGGATCACTAGTAACTATTTACTGTCAGATGTCTTGTCTATTTATTTATTGGTCGATTTACGTTAAAAATACTGCTACCCACACAATACGACGGTAATACTCACTCAAGAAAATTGCATATTGAGACAAATCAAATTTCGAATTGACACAACTCCCTCTGTGTATTTTATATCGGATTCATATTTTAGCAATATAAAACGTCGTCGTTATTCCGCGGAATCAAATACGAAAGCGACAATTTGTCGCTTCTTTCATACGCATAATAAAATCTCGTCTACGCAACGAAAGGGCTTGAGGAGACGCGAACTCCTAAATTGTTTCGATTTTGACATAACTGGGACAATTTCCTTAATATTATTGCTTGCGCGTTTCTCAACACAAAAATGTATGTTATGAAACTAACCAGGTCATGATAAAAGCTAGTAAATAAATATGTCGTGTATATGTTCGTGTACGCCGCAAGACCACAATCCATTTAAATTAAATATGTATGGTGTCAGATAGGATAGTTTTGAATTCGATAAGTGATGCTGTGGTCGAAATTCACCAGTAGCTGTTTTCAATAATTTATAAACTATTTATCCATAATCTCTAGATTATTAAGCAATCAAAAGTTTTTCATAGTTGCTACGTAACTGATTCGCGAGTGCATAGACAGAATATTGAAAACGATTATAAGAGTTCAATAAAAATTTATTTGTCGTAAAACAAAAGTAATTCTATGTAACGAGCATTCACTAAAGGAACATTCAATTTAAGGATATGGAATACCTAATATGGAACATTAAATGATCAGATTAACTAAACATTAAAATGCCGTAGAACTGCCAGGTATGCTAGCATTAAATATTTTTATTAATAATCATATTTACCTCTGCATCTCAACAACAACTAATGTAGACTAAAAACAAAAAAAGTACTAGTACGAAATTGTTACTTTTTATTTTATTTTTTTATTTGTTAGTATATTTGTTTGGGTCCAATCTTGTAAACTGAAGTATATAAGAAAGTAAGAAATATTTCATCTTATTCTATAAAATAGAAGTTTGACATACTGCTTCATTTCCAATGAAAATGTAACTTTATGATAATTGTGACCTGCTAATTTCTTTAGGAGCAGCTTTAGTTCAGTTTTTTGTCGCCTCGTAAGACATCCGTCAACCGCACTACAGCCCAATTGGCTGGCTGGGCTCATAATTCCTGTCACATTGAGAACAGACCATTTTCTCCATTACGACCTAGTGAAGATTCGGAGACTTTACATCCCTTTAAGAATATTCTAGAGAACTGTCAAGAATAAAGTTTTCCTCACATAGTTTTCCTGAACTAAGAGACCAACTCTAAAAATTGTCAATGCGGGTAGGGTTCTAAGACAGACGTTCAAACTAAACTATTACAACTAGATTTTCCTTATTAAGTAATATTTCGCCTAAGTACATATACTCAGGTTAACTCATTTACGGCCTACTCACATAACTAATAGCTAATCGAATATTTAAGATCCGCGCAAACTAATCTCCTACCCTTAACTCGTCACGCCGGAAACTTTGCTCTTTGACCTCTCATTTTAATTGTTAGCTTTGATCTTGACTACGATACGAAACTTTAAAGGAAATTATTCTTTAGAATCAGACAGAAAATCGATTAATCGTGTAACTCGGTAAAGAAACAATTCCTTACTGTTTAAATGGTAATCAGTTTTAGGGGATATTTTGTATAGTAGTTAAATCTCCTTCTAAAACTTACCGTAATTGTTTTTTGTCAGGTCTCTTTTGTACTGAAGTCTCTGAGCTATTGCGAAACATCCGTTTCTATTTACACCGGCAATACATCGGCGATGTTACAGACTGTATTTGGGTGATTATGACCGCTTACCACGTGGTAGATTGTCTGGTCATTTGTCAAGTATTTAAATAAAACAGTAGATTGTTTACTAAAGGAGCAAACAACCACTTTTAACGCGTTATTGTTTTTCGCATCCAAAGTTAAATAGAACGAAGGATTCTAGAGTACAATCCCTAGCTTAGCGAGGTAATATATACCCACACAAATGTATCATTATAGAATAATTACATTTTGTTTTTAT
>DWPA01006225.1:0-11160 GCA_018251375.1 Calpodes ethlius
CTGATTTTCGGTAGGTGCGTAGACTTGAATGTTCTAGAATATCACAACTATTGAAAACACATTACGTATACACTCTACATGTTCTAAAAGAGATAGCTTCAGCCATATTTGCGAAAAAGTTTGGTTACGATTCGTTAAATTCGTCGATATTTGAATGAGCTGCGTTTTAATTGTCGTAAAATATCGTCACGAACTTTCCAGATAACCCAATAAATAAACTAAATCCACTTACAAAGATCGAATTGTATTGGTATAAGAACAGAGTTGCATACAAAACTATTGATAAGGAATGGAACTTTCATAATTCAATGAGACGCCATTGAATAAATAATGTATTGAAATGATTCAGAGGATCATTAATACTTAAAATTTGAGAGTTATTTGACATTATAAGATTTCTTATATCTTGGCTCGATGATAGTAGCTAAGTAGAAATCAAATACAGTAGTACTCGAAAGATAATTATGAGTCTAAATGCGCCCTACATGGACATTTAACTTTCGAGAAATCGATTCGTAATGGAAATTTATCATCATTTGTTTAGTTAAAGATAACAATAGCCTCGAAACGTTTGACTTCCCAAAATAAGTCTTTCAATGCTTGTCATTATGAAAAACTATGAACTTGTTACAATGCAATGAAAAAGTTCATTGAACATTAAATACAGACATTTCTCCACTATAAATGTCACTCTACGTAGGACTCGACATCTATAGTGTTAATGTGGCCCGACCACAGCAGGTGGCGACACCGGCAGCTGCACCACACAGTACTTATACTAATAACAGTTTATAGCTGATAATTATGTAATCCAAACAACAAATACTGGAAATTCAAACGCCAATAGAATAACATGATAATAATACCACAGTCGATGGCGCGTCTTTCGTAATTATATAGTATTAATATCCAATTATGTATTTCTTACAGCTAATATTAGCCGGAAGGTCACTTTATCGGGGCTCTTTGCACAATTAAAGGTGGTAATGAAATATCTGTAACTGTATTTTTCATTACTGAGGCCTTGTAGGTAAAGAAAAATGACGTATGGGTGGCTGCAGTCATTTAACATAACGAGGATGATTGCCTTTCATAAAACAGAATCGTGTTTTCTGAGAAGCTACCGCAAAAGAAACATGCTAAAAATGCTTCACTATAAACTTTAGAAGGTAGCCTTGCTAGGTAGATGAAGAATTTTTCAATTATGCTCAAGTGTCATAGTTACCAGTAAGCTGCTAGAGCTGAATAATGAGTCAGGTGCCCGATAAGATGCCATTACCTTAGTCAGCTGCGATGGTCCAGAAGTATGTAAGTAACCTCTTTCAGCTCCAATTTATCTATCAGCCTTTGGAGGTCCATTGCTGGGCGTAGGCCTCAATTTGCGCTACTCAGACCGATCTTGAGGCTTCTGAATCCAGCGAATACTCGCTGTCTTCTACAGGTCCTCAGTCCATCTGGTTGCGGAGCAACTTACAGTCCTTTTTTGAAACATTTCCACTCTAATCATCATGCATACCTGCATAACGCATCATTGCGTATGAGCCAGTGTGATCAGACATAATCCAATACTTCTAACATGCACGTAACTTTACGATAATTTTACTCTCTATCTATGTTCTTTTCTCCTGTCTTCTTCCTCAGTTTTAACTCATTTACGTATTGGTACAACTTTAGAACAAACATAGCTTCATATCTTCCTCATTTAACTTCTTAAAACTGGTTTTGGTATTGGTATTTGAGTTGGAGGCCCGCTGCTTCGGGCTGTAGTTGTAAGTGCATCTCTCCGGACCCCGGGGCGACCGGCGATGCACCTCAGCTCTATAATTTTGATGCATGGTTGCGTGTCTGCTGTACAGGCACTCGAGTCTTGGTTTACGCGATTGTAATGTTCGGTTTATGACCCTTTAGACATTTGATGCACGTTGTTTGTTGACGGCATGTACGAATTTTACGTTCGACGTGGTAAAGATACCGGTAATTGAACTTCTAATATCAGAATAAGTTTTCAAATGTTCAATTGTCAAAACTACAGCTAGACAATTTATTACATTGTGATCGAATAGGAAGACGTTAGAATACGGACCCAAATCTCGTGCCGGCAAACAACACAGTAGAAGAGGGAACTGCACTCGTTTAAAGAAAATTACTTAATGTAGATTAGAATTGTTCATAACATATTCGTATTGCAAGTTTTTTAATAAATATTTTTGTAACTTGGGACCTTCCAGACCTTAAAACAAACCAAATGTAATTCATTGACACATAAATATGGATATGGATATTCAATTAATTAATGTAACAGTAATACATTTAAACTATATTTTACTTGTGACGGAATATTTGGAATGAATTTAAATGTATTTCGTGAATTATTGGATTGGATTTTCTTAAAATGTGTTGTTTCCCAAAATTATAATTGTTATTTGAAACTTTCGTTGCCAGTAATGACATATTCACGGCTAGGGACGATGTTGCAACAGGAACCTGTCATTGAGAGGTGAGGTTGCAGTCTTTAGTAATAAACACCCCTATGCATTCCTAAGATTCTCATATAACGTTATTTTTTAGAAAATCCATAAAATATTATATTTTACAATAGGCCTACAGACCTTCCGTTAAACTCAATTTCTTTGTTTGTGTGAATAACCCACGTCATCGTAAGTGACTTCTATTCTTGTATATCTTCATTGCCAGCCATAAAAAAGAAAAGAAAACGAAACCACTAACTCTGCAGCCCCCAGCCGGAACATGACAATTCCCTTGGAGCCTGATTCAAACTAGAATGTGGCTTTAATGGCATTAGCAAGGCTTCCAGAGAAGAAGAGAGATAATATTAGTAATAATATAATCCTACAAACACGGCCAGATCCTGTTGCCTGTTTCAGATACCCTGATCTACTTGCAGCAGATTGAATTTCAGGGCCGCTCTAACACGGTCAAACGGTGATAAACAGTAAAGTGCGACATCGTTTATAGTCAAGATACAGAAGAAACCTTATGAATTGATAAAACAAGTTAAATCTAAGTAGGAAATACCCGAGAATCCACTTATTTTATAGCATGCAACAATTAAAGATTGGCGCTTATAATGATACAAAAGAACCCTCAAATTACATTGAAGAACACCCTTAATTTTCAATTTGGCACATGGAACGTTAAGTAACGTTACGAACGGCAAGTCGGGCCCTTCACCGAACCGCAATTTCAATTGTCCACGGTGTTTACCCAATACAGTTAATTGTAATTTCTTTCGTGAGAGCGCGCCATTCCGATGGAAACAGTTACGATGGAGCACAGTGGCCAATGGACCGATAGCATCCGCCGCGGCCGCGCCGGCCGTCAAACGACAACTCGTTATTTACAACCAGCATTGTTATATAACGTCATTTCTTATGATGTGGCAGAGCGTTTTTTACGACCGTTGTCTTTCGTTGAAATACATTAATTTTCAATCTTCAATATTTTGTGTATAATGTCTATGCCTATTCTATATGTATACAGCATTAAGAACGTGTTATTAAATGCGAAATACCATTCTTATTCATTTAATTTATATACTTTTCATTGCTAAAATTATATACTTTTCATCCTCTATTTAGAACTTTCCGGGAATAAATCTTTAAGATGAGTGAGACACGTATAACATTATATTTTATTTAAAAGTATTTGTAAGAAGTCACAAGAAATTAAAAAAAAAAATTGACAATTTTAGCTTACTATGTACTTTCGTCGTTTATTAATTACCTACTTGATGTTAAATTTCATAATGCTTTTATTTATCTTTCGGAATAGCTGCCGAAAATCTTGTTTTATCATATTAAAACCAAACAAATAGGATTATCATATAAATTAACATCTCATACTTTAACTTCTTCCGAAATAAAATTTCCGTAATTGCTTGACTTATTATAAAAGGTTCCATTAAAATTTAAAACTTTTAATTTATGACATTTCAACAGACCGCTGTTGGATATAGATTAAGATCAGTAGATTTATTTCTCAATCGATGGCAAGGACGACGGTAGCGGCGTCAATTTTGATTTATAATTTACATTGCGGGTTGTCGGTGCTCTAACGAGTGCTGGTGTACGTAATTAGCATTAACTCAGTCAATGCGAGTGGCATCTCGCTGAGCTAACGGTTCACTGCGCAGTGTAGTAAAAGTGTTCCCCTTACTACAATGGCGGTTCACATGGTACCGGAGTCATCTGATAATTATGCAAATAGCAAAATAATGTCAGATCGGTAACTGGATGGCAACTGTGTTTTTGTATCATTTGTAAGTATTTAGCGCAGTTACTAGCTCACCAGTTAGTTCAGTGAAGGTAGGGTCACAGCCGGGTGCGGGCGGTGATTGATTTATGATTGGATCGTTAGTACTTTGTTCATTTATCAGCTGATACTCATGAGTTATATGGCAAAGTGTAACAAATTTATTTTATAGTTTATTTTGTTACGTTTGAGTGTATTAAATACGGAACTCTATGACGTTATTTTAATGTTGTTTGAGAGTAATGAAATAAAGAAGAATAATGAACAAATGATGACAATATTGATTAATAAAACTCTAATTTTCCAATTACACTAATTACTTAACCATTTATACATAGATTTTTTCTCAATTACATTCAAAACAGACTATTAGCGTAAAAACCAATTAGTGTTTTAGCATAACGACACTTTAGCTGAAATTAGCACGGATACAGAGTACTTATTAACTGAAACGATTAAACAAACCGAACCCAAGAATCTTCTAACTAGTTTTACTTACGTACTTTTAAACGAGGTAAATTATTTTTCTACCTCAATATTCTTTGCACTTTGCTAGTTCAAAAAAATGTATATTTTAACATAGAACAAAACACATTACTTAGATGTCGGTCTAAAATTTAGATAAATCTTAATAAAATTTAAAAGTGTCATCGCTGTGCCAAAATTAATGTGTCCAAATTTAAAAAAACAAATAATAATTCCAAATGTTAGCTATGTACATCCTTGACTTACAATACGACTGGTAATGATTGCAGTTGAAACGGGAACTCGCACGTAATTTATCTTATTAGTGAGTATAAGTACGGAGATTATAAGGCCAATAAATCGTGAGCTTTGTCGCAACTTCAGGTAATAGATAAGAAGGAATCGATTACGAATATAGATCACGGGGAACATGAGTTACTGGTGGAAGCGTGGCGAGTGGCGAGAGGCGAGTTGCGAGAGGCGACACCTCGTAAATAAGGCTACGTCGGACGTGAGCCGCGCTGCGATTACTATTGTATACGACCGGCGACGCACCCTACCACCACAGACTACACAATTCACTTAAACATACTCCCTATTATTGATCTTTTTTTTTTAACAGGACAATCATCCAAGTTGTACAGTGATAATATGCTTCAAAAACTTAACAGCCTTATAAAAAACTATTTTTTTCTATAAATAAACAACGTTCTGATGGTAAAAGTCTATGTATTGACATTAGAAACACCAATTCGTCATCGATGTGTAGCCAAAAAAGAATAAACTATGAAATAAAGATTGAAAGTTAAAGAATATTTATTATTGAACACTTGTCACCATTTCCAAGGGTTGGCTTGGAGAGAATTACATCAGGAATTGAGTCCGCCCATTGTGTCACACTTAGTATTAGGATTATAAAAAAAACTATTAAATAAAAATAAATATAGAATTGTTAACCTACACACATGATTTGAATTATAATTATTTAGCTTGTTTCTTCATAGAATAATAATTAGACTACTATTAGTTCTTATACTGTGTCTCTTGTCTTACTAATTTAAATCGAGATGTGTATCTATTAGGTTTGTTAAGTCTCAAATATATTGGAGTTCATTTTATTAAATGCCAACGTCCAGGACGTTGGCATTTAATAAAATGAACATGTTACGTGACGATTATAACCCGTGGTCTTCATCTTCAAAATAAGAGTTTTTCTTTACGCATTACTTTGTAATCGAACAATGATCTGGTATGGTCGTTTGGTACTATCGTCTGCTCCTATCTTGTTACCGGATAAAAGAATACTTGACAAAATAGGCCAAAAGAAGCGACGCTACTTCCTAATTATTAAATATTAAAAATATGTACAGTATGCGTGACGTAATTTGAGTTTTATGTTATTGCATTCTTTTTGTTTTCAATGACCCTTTTTTGTTTTATTACTCTGTAGTAATGGTGAGCATAGTATTGAACTACTCTATGTTTGAAAGAAGAACTTAGTTGTCATAAAACAATTGGAATGATTCTAAAATAGTAAATAGCACAGTTCAATACTAAAAAATCTCAAAAATCTACAAAATCTCATATAAAACAAATGCCTTTTAATGAAATATACCGCATCGAGAATAGAAGAGCAGGTGTGAGTCGACTAAAACATTAACTCACAACAAATATATATTTTTTGTTATCGTTATTACCAGTTCTAAAGTAAACTGAGAAAACTTTATAATTCAGTCCAGGTAATCTTTAGGTAGGATTATCGATACGATAATAACAAAAGTACAATGAACAGCATAGTAATTTGTTTTTTGCAATACGATTGCGTGTTTTAGTTTTTTTATCTATCAATTTATATTGGTATTAAATATCTCCACTTAAATTTATTCTACACGTTACTTAACTTAATACATAATGTCTTACAGATAATTAAGCGTCTACCCAACGATAAGAAATCATATTATACCTGTAATTATAACAAGGAGCGGTTTAACATCGTATGTAAATCAGTCAAAAGTCGAATAAGAAGCGCATCGACAAGTGACTTTATCCCGAGATAGTCGTGACTTATAATCCTGTTCCCAATCATGAAATCCAATGAGCGATGGTGGTCATAAGCCGCTCTAAACGACTCACTTTAAAGTAAGCCGCGGGTCTTACAGCACGAACTTGTAATCTTGAAGTATGGTGCATTATCTGTAATGTATTTGCGTAGGCAAGTATCGGTTCGAACGGAAAATATTGGTTTGGTCCTGGATAACGCCTCAGCCGCTGCAAGACGGATTACGTTGTAAAATTATCAAGCTGCTTAAAAGAACAGTGTGCATGGTACAAGATGGTTCTAATCGCTGTCATTTATCAGTTTGGTGGAAGCAGTCGTCAGCTATGGTTATATGGTCAATACATATTTAGTGAAGGTACGATGTTTTGATAAGATGATCATTCTTGAAGAGTAAACAAACACACTAAGGCTTTGAATGAGGTGCAATAGGCGAGGCTAGTACTATACAATACTAGTACTACTACTACTACTGCAATACTAGTACTATACAATAGGCGAGGACATGAAATAGTACTGTTGTGGATTATAACCATGCGCACCGCTTCGCTACTTCGAACATCTCATTGGAATCTCAGCTTAACTGTTACGGAACATTTACGGGATAGCATCTATCCTATATCCTAATAATGGACAGTCTATCTGTGTGCCAAGTTTTATTTAATCCGTGCAATTGATAGCACGCGATGGAGGTACAAACATCAATTAACAACGTGTATCTTCCTGCCACGAACCAGGAAACCTTCGCGATATTACCAATTTAGGTTGGTAAGTTTCGTACGTGTAGAAGATAACAGTGTATTTAAAGAGGCATTATTATAAATAGGACATCATGATTAGATTTCCCTTTTATAATTGATGATCGCTCTTTTTAAATTTATAACAATAAGAATACATTTTTTGTACAGCAATAAATACACATATAAAAGTAATATATATATAACATATAGTACAAAAGGCATAGCATTAAAGTATGATCATATTAACTTAAGCATTTATTTCAGACAACATTTGGGAAGAGAACTGCTTTGATAAGAAACTAAGGTTGTACATGTGCTTTATAAATTAATACGCGTATATTATGTATAAATATTATAGGAAGAAAATTAGTAATGTACTTATGTTCGCTGTAAAGTTCAACGGTTGTAATTGTAGTGTACGAAAGTTGATTATTAAAAGAGTTTCCTCGCGGAAGATAAACCATACCACTTATTAAGCATTTACCTATCAATTTTCCACCGTCTATTAGTTTAATTAAAATCTCGCAAGCCTCAGAGACACATTGCTTTATCATTACCCCTTCCGCCACATTATACAACCGTTCGTTACTCAGAGCAATCATTTTAAAGGTATATACGTCGACGGGCGGGCGTCTAGGTCTGTGGATTTGAATGCCCTTTCTATCTCTTGGGGATGTCAGTTCCAAACTTGAATGCGCTCCTATATTTTTTTAATACTTCATTATCTGAAATTAATTATTAATTATTAAACATATCTGTACGAAATTTATAGTTTAATTGTTGCAAGTAAAGGTTCTCAGATTCGATTCCTTGTACAGAAGAGATTTATATAAAAAGTAATTTAATGTATTTGCGTCTTAAATATTGTTTTGAACGTCGTTATCAATGTTAATAAATTTAATTTCATACGCGTCATTTCTCGCGTTTTCAATTGACTTTGAAAAAATGAGGTTATGAATTCGATTTATAGGTTTTTGCGTGATATTAATGAAACTATAAAAGATGATGTAGGAGACCAAGGAGTTTCTGTTGTGCTTCCTTGTCAAAAAAGTTATTTGCTTCGCTGGGCCAAAAATAAAAGTTTTTCAAGACCAGAAGCAAGGTACGCCCATATCGATTGACGTAGTTAAAAATTCGTAAGTCGTCCCGTATTTAATGTCAAGCGCACTGCAATTTTAAATTTAAAATATCCGTTCTGTATTTTCTTCCGCGCGAGTTAATATTTTTTAAAGCTTTACACACTGGCTATCTCATTGTTCTTAAAAGGCATGTGGCAGAAACGCGGTACGGGCCGCGACGTGCGCCGAATGCAACAAAACGAAACTCTGTTCGGACTTCGGAGAGGTAACGCCGACACAGAACTCCACATTGAACAGACGCGGAACGTCGCTCAGCTCACGAGGTATGCTAACAAAATAAAATCATCGTCATTACAACCCATAACTGTCCCACTGTTGGGCTCAGGTCTTCCCTCACAAAGTGAGGAGTTAAAACCGTCTAGCATACTGGCCAAGTGCTGATAGGCAGACTTCGAACATCTTCGAGAACATTATGGAGAACTCTCGGGTGTGCAGGTTTCCTCATGATGTTTTCCTTCACCGAAGTAACTGATAATTAACTTGTAATACACACATATTTTTTTGAAAATTGGAGGTGCGTGCAGGATTTGAACTCATGCCCCCACGTTCGGGAAATCAACGATCGAACCACTAAACTATCATTGTGTTAAATAACAATTTAAAGTTTTGCTAACGAGCATATGTATGATACGTGCTTCTATAATCACTAGGCTGTCGTTTGCAGTTCTTAGAAATAATGCTGTTATAAATGTTATAAATATATACCTATAACCTCTATGATAGGAGTACTCACGATAAGTATTCTATACGCTGATATTTCTACCCAATTGCGTAGATCTTGTTCAAAGCCAAACTGCTGTGCTGCGAAGGGACTCTTGATTTGATGACAGAAGACATTGAATAGAATTACTGTAGTATATAAACCTTTAATCTTGTTTTTCTTTTAATTAAATTTTCTACCAATATCGTTTAAACTATTGGCCAATGTTCAAGTATAATATCTAATAAATTGTTTCAAGTTGCGGCAACGCAAAATTAGTTGTTATTTGATTCCGATAACAGATACATACTTAGTATCGATTCCTTGTATTTAGTGGGCAGGTACCATTTTCGTCAGACTACTGATTACAGTAGATTTCGTTTTACTAATAATACATGAAATCATTTATAACAGTAAAAGGGCAGTAGTAATTTCTAGTAAGTATTAGTTCTATGGCGAAAACAAAATACTTGCTACGTTATAGAGTTGTCAAGACCAGGTCAAAGGACTTAATATGCTAACTAAAATACAACCTTATATCTAGAGTGTTAAAGTTTTTAATTAAAGGTTATATAAGCAAATGTAGAAAAGTATAGCTACCATTTAACGCGTATCACAGACGGAGTTCTGACAACTGAGAAACTATATATTACTATCATTTTCATATAATTTAACGTAATAACGTTTGTTGCGAGTCACAAAGATGGAAGACTTACTTCAGCTGCTGTGGCCGGTAAGGAAGTGAATTAGGTATAACTTGTGGCAACTTACAAATTTGTATCAGCATGATATAGTTCAGCGTCAGGGCCCTTTTACGAATAAAAATAAATAAATGTTATCACACTCATATCCTCGCAGTAGGATTCCCTGTGTCGCGGGCGGCATGGACAACATAAATAAAACGTCACTAACACACATGACCCCAGAACAAATATTTATCTGTCCTATAAATATGGAAATCGAACTCAGGACCTCTTGCTTCGCAGGCAGCGTCACTATCAACTTGGCTACAGGGCCGTCAAATAATCAGAAAAACCACCGAATAGCAAGAGTCACCGTCTATCATGAAAACCAGTAACGCGAAAAGAATAATCGACGCTTAGCGAGAAGAAAGAAGAATGCAATAAAGAAAAAACTGACTGTCAAGGCGATACACGCTGGTTGGATCATGACGATTTGTGTAGCAACTGAGTCAATCAAGAAGCCAGGTAGACTTCACAGAAAGATAATAATAATAATGTTAATGCCTTTTCACCAAGAAAAAAAATCAGTTTCATGGATGTTTTACTGAGTTATCTATACTTTGTGATACTCGTGGTGGAAACCAAGATCAATGGTAATTTCGTCTCTAACTATGAAATCGATGTTCTAACTATAAATGTATCTAAAAAGTAAATCAAAATTATTCGTCAAATGTGTTGTCAAGAGGAAATCACGACTTTTAGTTAAGTTAAGTAGTGACGTTAAGGCACGAGAAAAGTTGCTATGGATAAATAATAATAACAATTTTTATTTTCACTATATTCGGGAAAAGGCTGCATGGACATGCCCTTGCCTATATTCTAAAAAAAATACGTGTGCGTCATAATGATTCATTTATTACTTCCTCGGTGCGTATCATTTGTTATAAAGCCTAACAAAAAACATGTTAGATACATTGTCCAGATACGTAACGTAACAGAATCAATCAGTGAATACGTCCATTAGCCGTCCATTCATATTTTTTATCTATTTTACGAATCTATCTTCATCGGATAATTATTTTACGCTCAATTATACATCACTATT
>DWPA01006226.1:0-11160 GCA_018251375.1 Calpodes ethlius
GCCGATTTGGCTGAAAATTCGTCGGGAGGTAGTTTAGAACCAGAAGACTGACATAGGGTACATTTTGTTGCAAAAATAAAGGTTTAAAAAGGTGCAATAAGGGATGAAATTTGTATCGAGAATACGTTTTTTTCAGCAATTTATGTGTGAACTTTTTGGTTCCCACGTATTTTGTCCACACTTAACAGAAAAAATTTCCTTGCATGAAGTAAATGTCATTGATGTAAAGTCATATCTGATAGCCTGAGATAGCGCGGGCTAAGCCACAGATGGTAGCTAGTTAAGCTATTTCTAGATAAAGTGCACCAAGTACCTACATCTAAATGAAACGCTCTAAGAAACTAACAAGTCGAGCGTCTTGTCACGAATGTCGTCCACGCCCTCATCACTCGATTACTGTCCAGTCGCCGTCGCCGCTATAATGTCGCCGATAATTGGATGAGACGCCTCGGGAGACGAATTGGATAGACACAATCTAATCTATGTTTACGTACATGCTTACCAACCTGTACTACGGTCTTTGAAAAATTACCCTTAGAATTGCAATAGTAGTTCATAATGTAATCATATAAAGGAAGGCATAAAAGGCTACCAACATATACAATGGAAATATTGCCAAAAATATAACATATTCCCACTATTGTGTGCGTATCTTTTATCGCGAGTGCACGATAATATCACACACATACATTATTACAGATACATAGTAAAAAGCCGCCTCAAAAGGCCCGCCTTAATAGGCCCTCTTTTAATCTATAACCACGGTGGCAAATAAGGACGCTCTCTGTAAGTTGAGACTCTAAGCCAACATTTCGCATTTTTTTTTTTCTAAATTCAAATTTTATTTTTAATTACATTTTCACTGAGTATGGTTAGAATTCTGTTAAACTTGCCGGGGTTTAAACATAGAATGTTGTAACTTCTAGATCTAATTGACTTCTATTAACTCAGCTAGATTAGGAGTGCTAGGGAGATTATCTGTCCTGGAATCTGAACTCATTTCATCTGTTTTTAGTGCATGGCTTAAAAACGAAAATGATCTTAAGTATTTAGGATCCCTGGGATTTTATCCAATACAGCTTTATCTCGTCTAGAGTCGTTTAGTAACTTGGAGGATTATTTTCCTAGATACTTACAACTATTTCAAATTAAATCATAAAATGTAACGACAAGCATTACAAGTGACGACCAACTTGTGTAAATTGAAACATTACAATTGTATATATAACTTTGTATTTTACTGGTTAAGTTAATTAATGAAATTGATTTTAATATAATTTGGTGTAACATTGAACAACTCCTGCCTCCGTTCAAACATCTGTGTACAAGTTTATTGTAAATTAGGAAATGTTAAAACTCAATTATTTTTGTATAGAAAATCTATTCGTATAAGTGTGGAATAATTTACAGGAAATCATAAGATATTTCTTCATTTTACGTATAAAATTGGAACTCTAGTTTCAAAGGAAACTTTTGCTAGGTAAAGACTTCTTAACTAGCCATTTAAATCTTATAGAAATCAGTTCAACAAACAATTGGAAGTAGTTATGCAAAATAGATGCAACCACAAAAAGGAGCTTTTGAGAAAATAGACCTGTTAGTAAAATCGTTATATTAAGATAACAATACTATAGCTTAATTTAAAATTTCATTTAATTCATTTCTATATGAAAAACGTACCATACCACTTGATTATTTTTTTGCATATACCAAAGTTTATGTGCCATTTGCGGTATAACTAAAATACCGGTTTTTGTGGGTTGGATCCATTTTGCACAACCACGTGCAATTAATATTTGCAAAGGCAAATAAATGACAGTCAAAAAATTATAAACACTCGTGTTTGGGTTGACTACAAGAGCCTAAATACATCGTTTTCATTTACTTGTTATTGAATATTTGTACCGTGTTACTTCAAACAACATTTCAGATAGAAAAATTCTTTAATGTTCTCTCTATGACCCATTTAATTGTATAACATATGATTGCAACCAATCATAATTTAATCAAGGAGAATGATTGGGAAGAAGCCATTCCACTGAATTGAACAGAAGTCGACCAAATGCTATGTAATTATGTTTGTAAACGAAAATTTTTCTAGTTAAAGTTAATTAAAAGTAGAAAAATATTGTTGAAAATAAATTATTTGTACAAAGTTTTAATGTAATAGTGATTGCCCACTCGTAAAGACCCACTTGTATGGCAGAGCCAGATTGAAGTTTTATACTTCGAATTTTATTTATGAGTTATTTTAATTATCTGTGGTTCATTGTAATATAAGTTAGATTCTTCATTGAAAGGCATATTTTTCCAAATATCTTTTATGATATCATTGAAGTAATACTTCTTTTCGCGCGACAGGGAAGAATGGCGAGAGTATTTTTTAAGATTCACTTGCACACCGTCACAGAAAATCGACACCATGAAAGTAGCTATATAAACCGACAAACAGGCATACGAGCCACTCACTAATAAGTGGTCATCGTTGCCCAATGATTTTCCGAAACAACATAGGCATCAACCATTGCGTTGCTGGTGACGTATAGAAAGGGAAGAAAAAGTATTGCTTTAATACTTTAAATTCCATATAAATAACGAAACAAAAATAGAAAGAAAGAAATAAAGAAGGAAAGAAAAAGACAGAAATAAAGAATTACTTCTCTGTACTGTTCTGTAGGTATATTAGTACCTATCAAGGTTTCACAAAGTAAAGCGATCGAATTACTAGTTACAAATACAAAAATAGTAATACATGTAAAAGTAAAAGTTCTGGAAATAAAATAAAGAATGTGAGTTAAACGATGAAGAATAACTGAAGAATTTGAAATGCATACGGTAGGTACTCGATCTCAAATTTGCGTCACTAAAATTCGCAATAGATGCATCGCGGTTTTATTGCTTACTGGCAAACTGTTGGAATGCTAACATCTTTACTAATAATAAAACTGTAGCGAGGCCAGAAATGTTCATTGGATTCGTGGAAACAATAATAAAGGTAGTTAATATTATCTGCATCGTTATAAGCAATACGAACTTCAAAGATACGACCTGAAATTTTCTGTTAAGTGTTTAATAATTAATCTTTTGACCATTTCTATTTTTTTCCGAACTCTAAACTGAACCATTAAAGTTTCGTCGTAGTCCATTCGTATGTCCTCAGCAAAACCCAGAAATCTTAATAATGTAAAGCTGTAATTTGTTTTGGACATATATATTCATCATAATGACAAAGTGACGGAGAAAAATGTTTTCACGTGCACGTAAAGTGGAAGTTTTTTCGTATATATCCCATAGTTTGAGATGATGACGGATATATCTTTCAAACTTACAATGTATTTGTGAATACTGTCCACCGTCAAAAGAATGTAGTCTACGAACGGGACAAATTACATCATTATGATATATGTTAAAAAAATTTGAAAATGACTTATCGTTATGTAGGCATGGATTTATTATAATTATAATTATAAACGAATTGATGAAATATTTGATTTGACATGGTATCTTGTGAAGGAACATAGCAATGGGGCTGGTTATACTCAAATGCCTCAAAGAAATTGTCAAGGTCTACTCCAAAATGGAAGAGATCCAATATGGAAGATTTCTAACCTTATCAACTACCGACACTTTTACACCAAAAATCCAATCAACACAACAAAAAGCTCTAAACACGTCCAACCATTATTTACAGATCTCAGGAAATCTATTTATGTTGCTACGCTCTTTGAAATATACGATGTGAAACTGATACGGACGGTCTGATAAAATTGGTATTTCTCTTCCATTTGTACGAGATCATCGATGAAAATCGAAAAATGTTGTTTGAACGAAACATCTGGTCTTCTTTCTTGTACATCGTTTTCTATAGATTTCATCTGTATATTTCCATTTTCATTAATTACTTTTGTCATTATATTTTATAATTATGTACCGTGGGATGCAAAATAGGAAAAAATATCTTCATTAGTACGAGCAGGATTTCATCTGTTCACATTTGGATATTTCACTCATAACATGATTTTAAAATAATATATTTAATTTCGGATTCAGGAATATTTTTAGATTAAAAGAATCAAAATCAAGTTTTTTCACTTCTCGTAAAAATGTAACAACCTTAGTTTACACAACTATGACAACAAAGAAAGGATGAGTCTCGTTTTAAAATGTTACTTTTTGAACCATTACCAAGATGGCACAAACTTATGTGACAATCTGATCCCAAAGTGTATAGGCAATTGATAAGGTAAAGTAATGTTAAGATTATCGAAAAGTGTGGCCTTTTGAAACTTTTACTAGGCACTTATTTTCTAAGGAACGTGTTTATACTATAAATGTTGCATATTAACAATTAGTAAATCGTTTATGTTTTTTACAACTTAAAGCCAACTCGTCTGCAGTAACGCGTCTAAATAAAATAGGCCATAAAATGTCAATACAAAAGTTATATTCAGAATAATGTTCTATACTAATTACAAAGCTATCTTTCAATATTTAACTGATCTACTCTTAGGTTCAACATACAATAAAAATGCGACAGAGGATACACCACTGTCATACCACAACTTGCACTCCACTGTCAGGGATAATCCTAAAGTGAAATTCGATATCTGAATCGCTATTAAGGGAGCGTCGCTCTGCATGTCTAGAGGAAATACGCTTGGATCAAATCCCGGCGGATGGGGATAGTACTTTATACTTCCAATGTGCTCCTTATCATACGAATGGTACCCGCCACAATGAAGCCACAATTTCTGTTCCTTCAACTCCAACCAATGCTGCAACTCTTCAGGGAGATGTTTGGTTGAGTTTAACTTCATTGGTTTTGCTGACCATCTCAGCTGCTTATTCGGTCTTATGATTATGCAGGGTTCAGCACCATACCCATAAGGCGCCGCTGCACATGGGCCTAGGTCAATGAAATTACTGACTTGTCGTTTTCTTCTTTTAACCAAAAACTCGTTAAGAGATTTTATGTACCTACTATACTCTTCTGGATGTCCATGTGTATATGAAATTAACGGAATATTATCCAATGATGTCGGAGTTGCGGTTAATCCGATTCCGTTGTCTGAAAACGCCATAAACGAAGATTTATCAACGACCTGATATATATCCGTTTTCTTTACTATTAATAAAGTTGCGTACAGGAATATCATCGTATACGTGGATAAGAATATTAAATACATTATGGAGTATAATAACATGTAAAACCAGCTTTTGCACGTCCTGCCACAGAACAAACTTTTGTCCCGGTTGTACATGTAAGTCCCACATCGTTTCCACCAAGGTTTTGCCACTGGTTCAGAAGGAGCTGTTTCCACAATCGTAGCACCAGCGTTCTGTGATGTTGTCGGTGCTGAAGGGTCTTTAACAGACGTCGTCGGCAGTTCATCATCATTTTTAATATTTTGTTTATCTTTGCTACTACTTTTGGAAATCTTTAGCTTGTCTTGGGACGACATGTTTATAATTATTCATGTAATTGTTAGTCCATTGTAAATATTTTTCTTAGCAACTTTAGCATTTTAGTATTCGCAGTTGTAACACATTGACAAATATTGACAATGGTTGTCACGTAAACAAATTACTATGGTCATGACGTACAGTTATAAACATTAGCAATATAAAAGATACATACATTTCTGCCAATGGAAATAATATTTAATCTGTGTGATTGTTTCTGTACCTGTTACGAATATTTATTCTGTGATTTTGTTCATGTTCACAAAGGTTATAAACGATAAGTTTGAATCACGAATATGAATGCAGTTGCAGTAAATATGCAGTTGCAATAAATAAAAAGCTTAGTTCGTTTAAAACTTTGCTCAAGGTCATTACAGATGCTGAATATAAACTAAAATAAAAATAATATCTTTGCGCTGAGTGCTCCGAAAGCGCATTTACGTATCAATAGCAAGAAGAAGCAATAGAATTTTGGATCGTAAATAATTTAAGCACTTTTACAATGTATTGAGCACTAAGAATATTTATATCGCATTAAACTTTCATGCTCGTAAATGACAATACTTTTATTTTTATGGACGTTGATTTTATAAACCTAAAGCACTTTTTCGTTAGTATTTTTATTATAAGTTAATACTTAAAAGTGCATCTGTAGGCAAATAGCGATGTTGAATATTTCTTGTGTCGTAAGGTTGTAAAAGCCTTATGGCGACGTCACACAGTCCACTACACGTCTATTGAAAACGTCATAGCCGACCTGAATCACGCTATTGAAGTTTTCCATATCGCAAGTTAGACGGGGCTCCGCTGTTCGCCAGTTTACACATTACCCGGAAGGAGATCTCTCTTTGATAAAACCTACTCACTCTTGACTTAAAGACAATCATGTTGTAATAAAATCCGAAATACCAACTCCAGCGGGCTTCTATCGCGATCGTGTCCCATGGTGTAAGGTCTTAGGACGTATGACATTCCCACGCGGTGTTTAGTGGGTAGGCGCCCATGCGAGTCCCACATAATCCACACGAGCGGCCGTGTCGGTATTGCATGAGCATTCACTGCCTCCCTTCCCAGGAAGGGTAGTCCCATTCCAAATTATCTGGACGCAAAGACATGGGGTCCATCAAGAGGCGGGTCTATCGCTTCATTCGTGGCCGGCAACGCGCTGGTGACGCCCCTGGTGTTGCCAATGTCCATGGGTGACGGTGATCACTTACCATCAGGTGACCCGCCTGCTCGTTTATCTGTTCAAGCTATAAAAAAAATATATATTTCCTATACCACTCGCGACATAAAATCCTAATTCAATATTCGCATTCGCAATCTAATATTTTTTTTTTCTTTTATTTTATTATTCATTACAGGAAATAAACAAACAAAAAAAATAGTAATAATACCAAAAAAAAGTAATAAATGACACATTATCCTATAGGCCCACTTAGTTATGAGTATCTACGCCCGTAGAAATTAAGAGGCTTCTCGACTTATATTGATACCTAACTGAGACTTTCACCTCCACAATAATGTTATGTGAACAACTTCAAGTGGGACAGAATACTAACAATTTTATTAATTACTAACAGGACTAACCTACACTTACTGTCTTAACACCCACAGTCCTCTTCATATGAATAATAACAAACTGATAGTCTTATTACCCCTAACTAATAGGACTTACTAACAACATTCCTCTTACAATCCTATTCGAAGTTTTTCACAGGTGTCCAAGAGCGGGAAAAGTGGTGTTATAAAAACTTATTTGCTAATAAATAATCATGAATACCTATATATCAAACAAGAAGCAGCAATGTTTCCACAATTTTCAGATAGTATTTATGTTTAATGCAAAACGCAATTCACGAATTTAGTATTGTTCTATTTGATAACCACTATCCTGTCTAACGTATTAGTATAATATCAGTGTTGCTGAATAATATTCGTGAAACTAGCCAATATAAATTTATAATTAAATTACCTAGGGATCGAGTGGAATTGTAGATTCACGGGAATTCGGGGAATCATACGTTTGACAGCGAAGCGACATTCAAACCGCAAAGAACAAATTGACGTTACAAAGTGTCGCACAACCACATTGACAGCCGCAATTTTTTTGAAAAAAGATAACTTGATTCTCTTGTGCGACATTACAGTAATAAGATGTGAAGTTGCTGTTACAAACGCCAATACATCTGAATGACGTATCTTCGCAACCCCTAACTGTCCCACTGCTGTGCTCGGGTCACACATAATGTGATTGGTACAGGACATAGTCCACCACGCTGTCCGTGCGCGGATTGCTAGAATGCACACAACTCCGAGAACATTATGGTGAGGTATGCAGGTTTTATCATTATGTTTTCCACCATGATAATATGTAATACGTACCTAACTCTTTGAAAATTAGACGTACGTGCAGGATTCGAATTACCGAACGTAATAGTTCGTAAACCAACGTTCGAACCATTAGGCCATCACTGTTTGTCCTGTACAAAATGTACGCAGCTGCAATTTCAACATCGAACACGTCTACCGTCTCTGTTTAAGTACGGTCATTTCGTATTTATTTCATTTCAATAAAGCGAACTCAAAATTTCGCAGCAATACCATACACATATGCATAATTTTTTATCTGTTCTATTATACATAGAGGTCAAGGAGCCACAACTGCAACAGCGACAAAATGGCGCCCATGTGAACATTGTCTTTACGACATTGTTATTCTTACTAATATTATAAATAGAGAATGTTTGTTTATCAGTCTTTCACAGGGTAACTGAGCATTATTTTGTACGGATATTTCGTGTGGAGATAGGCTATATGTAGTTTTTTAAGTTTAAGTGCAGCCGTGCGAAGGCAAGTCGGTTCGCTAGTACTCGTGTGAGCAAACGATCGGCCGCAAACTATTTGCCTGTATTCGAAGGTCTACAGCCTAAACAGGCTATCTGCGCCGACTAACCAAGGGTTATCGGGCTAGTCCAGGCAGACAACCGGCGCAGGTAGCCAATAACAATTTTATATGCTTTGTGAGAACCAGCGCCGATAAACACCATTCATGGGAACCTAAAACATAGCGTTACAAGTCAAGATATTTCATACCCTACGCTGATCGGCATTTGTAATCCGTAATTTGTTGCTCATATTGCAAGAGCAATATTATATTTCCATATCACTTAAATGATACTGTCAACGCCCGCTTACTAACAGTTATAAGAGCAGATCTGCTCCAATAAGCACTGCTAAATCAGCACAAATTTCCTTTCTACTTGAATACGCCCTTAAAAGAGAATATTTCTCACAGTTGATATTTGTGGAACATTTTCCTCTCAAGCTCTTCTACACATATGTAATTGGTTTCCAAATAATTTATCTTCGTCGGCGTATCACAAAATATCTCATATTTGTTGCTTTAAGCTAGATTTGATTCGGTATCTCAAATAGATATGCTCTGAATATTTAATGCTTTATGAATATGTTATGATTCATGTTTTATTCCATGCCAATTCATATATTTGCATATTGAGATGCGTTTATAAATACATTTCAACTCTGAGAGCAATTTTTATTACAGAAGTTTTCTGTAGTTCTTCCTTGAATAGATTTTCAGTAGCGCTTGAATCTTTGTTAACAAATATGTCTTGACGTGCTGACACTAGTTATTACTCTCAGTAAATAAATAATGAGTGCTAGTGTTATTTATTTTGTCTCGCCTGTGTTCAGACCATCTAGATGTCAGTTTTGTTTACTGTCTCCCACATGTCACGGACAGTTTTATTTGCTGTCCTATCGAATTTTGGATGACAGTTGTCTAAATTTTGTCTCTTTGGTTTTACGGTTATATATTTTCTGTCCATAATCTCTGGATAAGTTAGCAGGGTAAAATAATTAAAAAATAGCACGAATTTTTGGCAATTGCTAGGTAATCAAGTCTAGGTTTATGGACATAATATTGAGATTAGTCATTTGACCACAGTTTCATTTACTATGTATCACTATTCCTGTCAAAATTTCTGGCATTTTTTCGTTTCTCTCTTGGATGACAGTTTTATTTGCTTTCTCTCATTTAACTTTGGATGAAGTTTAGTTTGTAGTGAGGATAGGGGTATTAAGATCTTCATGCATCTTGGTTCCATCCATCCATCCAGCTCCTAGTACTCCCTTGTTAAATAATGGACAAGACTAACAGAGCAGTGTGATATTTTTAAAAAGATTTCTGTTATTGTTTGCATGTCATTGTATTGTTTGAAACTTTTTGTTTGAAGTAAACATAAATACAATGGAATTGAATGCGTTAATCCATTTTCTTTCCCGTTTTATTCTCGGGACTATACAAAATCTCCTCATTTGAAATTACGTTCCCTTGTCATATTAGGCAGTAGGGTATTATACTCGCCTGGCTAGGTATTACCCTCCATGTAAAATCGAACGTGAAATATTTTTACATGTTTCTGTTGCAAAGGCAGTTTTGGCTTCGTTTTTGGCCGGCAATACATGGTCTTTAGTATTACTAATGGGCAAGGACATTCATTCAAGAGTAATGTTGGCCATTTACTAGTTTAATTTTCTGCTCATTTGTCCTTTATGTCTGTTATCATAAGAGTTTTGTGTACTTTATCCCATCTACTTTTGGATGAAAACGATATTTGCATTGTTCCACAGAGTCTTATTAAGTTTGTCCATAGCTCTGTCTCTATTTATACTCTGTACTTGTAACTTTTTTCCGCGTTGTACCTAACACTCTTCCCTTTTAAGTTATTATATCAGCCTTTTCTGCCATAAACATTGTAAACACATATTTTCCCGAACATTATAAATTATTCAAAAAGGAAACTCTTGAAGTACCTGTTCTCTATATCGTAAGTGCAAACAATTTAACGCCCTGTAAGTTTCGTCGTCACTTTACTCTGACAAATTTTCTTTTACTAAATCATAACTTAGCGTTATACCGCAATTGACCTTTTCGACTTCATGAAATTTTCCATGTTACTCAGTAATCTGATAAAATGTTTTAAGAAATTGAAGCATTGTATGGAAGGTATTTTTAAAGTCCCGCATAATGTTCCTAGCGTCTACTGAACATTAGGCTTAATAAGTTTTCTCAAACTTCGAGATTAAATCGTCGACTCATTTGCAATGTATAACATATTAACCTAATCTCTGGATTAAGAAAATGCGTTTAATAAGCCCGAAGGATGTATAATGTTTAAAAATATATTCTGGTTTCGTAGACTTCGAAGATTACTTCTGGAGGGTAAGGAAAGCTAAGAGAAAACTTAGATGTCCTGATTATAAGCGTTTTATAAGCGATTAGCAATCGCCCGCGGCCCTGCCTGCGTGGTACTTTTTGTAGATATTTTTAAGGTCTTTAATTATTTACAACATTTTATAGTTCTATCTTTTATAGTTTACGCGGCGTACGCCAAATAAGGAACTTTTTTGCATGTTTTTTTACACCTTTGGTCTGAAAAACCCAAATATTTTCGGATACCTATTTTTTCTAAAATAAAATATAGCCTATGTTACTCGGAAATAATGTTGCTTTCTAATGATGAAACATATTTTAAAATCGGTCCAGTAGTTTTCAGTAGTTTTTTAACAAACAAACAAAAATACAAATTTTACGTATAATATTAGACAAAGTGCGTGCATTGTAAACGCTTTTTACTTCCTGTTTACTACTGGTCAGCTATCACACAGCTT
>DWPA01006227.1:0-11159 GCA_018251375.1 Calpodes ethlius
ACATAAATATCTGCCCCGGCCTGGAATCGAACCTCTCGTTCCCAAGTACCAACCAGTACCTCTCGCTTCGCAGGCTGGGGCACTACCAACTACTCTACGGAGCTGCTACGAACCAATTATTAATGAGAACAGTGAAAGTAGCTATGACTTTAATTTGTAAAGCAACAAAATGATCGTGCTAGCTGACGAGTGCATCTTAAAATATTATTTCAAGTTACGAATCAAAGCGAAATTCAACTTCACTGCCGGATTTTGGTGAACTTGCAGCGCTCGCTTAATCGTTCCAATACCTAAATGGGTTTCGCGCGAAGCTTGTGACTCCAAAGTGCTTAAGATGTAAGCCCCGTGTACGACGTGTCAGTACATCTCGGCTGTGTTTCGAAACTATCGGAGCGTTGTGCAGCGTGTCGAATACTGGAACTGTCGAGGCTTTTGTTTTACGATGTTGTGTTAAAATTTTAAAATACTGTTTATGATTTACGCAATATGAAGTGTACTTAATGTCCATTCATCAGTTTTAAAGGTTCGCTTAATGTAAGTTAAGTTTTTGTATACGTGGTCGTGTTTTTGATGACTTTGTCAGGAGTGCTAAAATATATATCTAATGATCATCGCAGATCTTGGCATTTGTATGTTAAATATACGATGCTAGTGAGCAGAGATTGAAATCAAACTAATTTATGACTAATTTAATTGCGAATAAGTAAAATAAAGCGATAAGTGTACCGGGTGAGTGTAAATCTTCGAGAGATTTACACTGGTTTAAAAATGTTTTGTAATTTTAATGTAGCTCTATACAAATATTATTTAATGTTAATGTGTGCCGATTAATACGTTAATTAGCGCGCTAAGCGGTTAGCTACAACTCGCTAGAACGCAGACGTGGCGGTGACATAGGTCATAATATATAAAATAATTTATGCCAAGAAGGTATCAGTATACTGCTATATAAATAATGTAAGAAAAAATTAAAATTAACCTTATTGTGCCGAAGAGAACACAGAGTTGAGAAATGGTGCCGACCATTTACTAATAAGAAATGAGTGTAATAATAAATTTTAGGGAAAATTATTAAATTCAATATGAACGAATATACTATGATATATTTTGAAATAAGAATGCATTGAATTAAATAATTGTAAAGAAAAGGTTATTTGGAAAAAGATAATGTTCGTGTCGTCTAACGATAAAGAACTTGAATTTAAATTTGATAAAATCTATAACACTAATATAACGTCTGTAGGCACTGCGCTCTAAATCCGGAACGATCGCTTTTATCAGATTTATTTCCATCTCGAAAGGCGATTCGCAGTAAAAAATGTTTGAAGACATTATTTATGAAATCTCTGCACCCAATGGGCAGCGATGGCCAATTCCGGCTAAATAATGTATAAAAGAAAGCTGTAAAATGTTTTACGATTTGTATCGGCCTTTATCCGCTGCGAGTATGGCTCGGGGGCATAAAGTTTTGATGGCCGGACATTATGAAATATCGCCAATGACCTTAGACTGAGGCAATCGAGATAATGCCTCAGCATGATAACGTCATGTTATGGCCACTAAACTGATGCTCTCTTACTACCTAGTATTTCCCTTGTATGGCAGTTATACGTATTTTAACTTTTTCGTGATTTTTTTGTTGCTATCAATCTGTACGTTGATAAATAAACTCAAATATCGACTCCTTACAATACACTTTCTAAGCTTCCATCAATACCTCACCTTCGCACGACCTACCTTCTGTGTCATCGTGTCATCCTTCTACCGCCACAGATAACTAACTCCCACAGAGACATACGTCATATTATATGTATGTCGCTACATAAAGTGCGCAGGAGACGACAGACTTCTGTTTTAAATACTGAAATCACTGCTTTTTATTGCATGAATATGAATGTACATATGGTAAATACAATAAAATAACATTTTTTACAATTTTTGTCTGTCTGTCTGCTGGTTCTGGCTTCTCTGAAATGGCTGGAGCGATTTTGGGTGGACTTTTATTGGCAAGCAGCTAATGTAATAAGGAGTAACTTGGACCATTAAAACAAAATAAATAAAAACACTTTTTGTCAAATTCAACCAGACAAAGTCGCGGGCACAGCTTGTAATCAATAAATGTATAATATATGACTTGTATTTGGATACACGCCATGTGTACCAAGTTTAGTGTATATTGTAGGAAGCGAATACCTAGCATACCTCAATATGTTTTATAACGCCGAGATAGCTAGTTTCTTAATATTAATGTTGCTTTTGTAAAGCATAAATAATATGTACGTGTGTTTATATAGTGTGTTTATGATCGGTGACACACACATAAGTAATTTGTGATTATTTTTTGACATTGGAGAGTGGTACTAAATGTTTTTTTTTCAAACAAAATAATATATTCAACTTTTCAAGGTAGCCTTAAAAGGCTAAATTGAAATGGTAACATTACGTACTGTTATGACCCTAAATTCTTCCTTTATATAAAACAATATTTCCTAATTTTTTCCCGTTTTAGTCAGTTAGCATTAGCACTCCGTCGCATAAAGTCGTTTTGGAAACCATAACTTAACGTTAAAGTACTTTTTTTTCAATAAATTAATTGTAGAGGTGATAAAAAAAAATATTAGACTGTTGGAGAAAGAAGCATAACAGTACGACTATTGCGATTGTAAGCGTTATTATTCTCAGATTGTTAGACTGTTTAAATAACAATTAAATGCATATCTCTTATATACATATGTCTTTTGTGTGTTATTGAAAATATTCATATCCTTGATGCCTTTGGTAATAATTACTTTAAACGTAACGAATAACCATCAGATATATCGCCTAGTCGTTTATCAACAGACAAACCTACCGAGTGAAGCTGTTATTATATTCACATATGCTTGCTAGTCAGATTCTTTATTACTATTTTCATTGTTGAAATGATTTTCAAATTATTTACACACATCTCGTGCCGACCGAAGACCATTGTAAACGCCGTACCCTCGTCAGCGACGGAGCGACCCTCCACGTCCATATTGCGTCAAGTTGCTGACTTACCTAGCGTTCTCGATGCTTGTTATCTAACACGCTACTCAATATTAACACAAGTTCAAGTTTCTCGATAATTTACCAAAGATATCTCGGATGAATTGTCGATTCTGATAAGTTTTATGTTATGGTAGTTTGTAGTCCAGTGTATGGTTTTATCTGGGGTCGGGTGTTGGAAGGTTTTTGAGGGTTCAAAGGCCTCACACGTGGTTTAACGTCTAAGATCTACATCAAACATAATTTTAGAATTCCACATTCTAACGGTTAAACTGGCTAAATAGTCTAATAGATATTCATTATTCTCTAAATCCGTCGTGTACTATGTGAAATGTTTAGTAGGGATATATTGGGCCTTATCTAAACCTGACTCCAAGTCAATCTCTCCTATTTGCGATGCAGCTGCACAAAAACTGAGCTCTGAATTATGATCATCCAGTTCCACCGCGTGAGTATTTTCATGGTGTTGGTGTATTTTATGTTTTGATAGCTTTGTTTCGGTTTTACATCTACTTTTGGTTTATATGTCTGAAAGCGAACAATAGTGTGGCTTCCTAATTTCTTCTCGGTTATTATTCGGTTCTATTTAACTATCTGAAAGTATTTTAAGGCCTACTTCATGACAAAGATCTTCCCTAGTTGACTCTACTCTGACAGCTCCTGGGTCTTCTGAATCAAACGGTTTCCTACTATCTCCTATAAATCATCAGTTCACATGGTTGTCTAACGACCTGAGCTGCTTTGACCGAGGCATGGTCACCATTCGAAGCCCGCACACTGGTTATCTTTGATCCAAACTGTGTGGTCTGCCCATTGACAGATTAATAAAAGAGAAATCTATGCGTTTCGTGCAAGTAGGATGAATGTATAATTTTTAGAAGTTTGCTTCTCCGCGCTTCTATCAGCTGCCAGTACAGACCGATGTTAACCGCAGTAATATCGTAATCCACTGATCGCAATCACTTGCAGTGACACGCAGAGTGCCAGTAAGTTGGTCGCGCTGCTAATTAGTTTGGCTAGCGATGATTGCTTTATTAATTAAACGCGTGATCGATATTGTACTCATGGGGTTATGTCTGACACGGCGTTGTTATGTCTGTAATTAAGCTCGACATGACAAACATTTTGGAGTAAGCCAACTGCGATTTCATGCGTAAAGTGGTTATCAGTGGTGTTAATGTGTTCGGTTCAACAATCGAATCATGTTAGACATAGCAATAGATAAGATACACAGATGTTTAATAACCAATTTTCTTCGTTATATTAAAGACCCGAGGGCACTGAGAAAGCTCTCCGCTTTTGCATTTTAATTGGTTAAACTGAGAAAGAACCAATTAATATAGATACGTCGTTTCATCATGACTAAGGGTCGTGGTCGTCATAAGCGGTTTTCCAATTAGGATACTCCAGGCTTCTCTGTCCCGTTCGAGTTGTATGGATGTGTGAATGATATACAATAATGTATCTGTAATCACTACAATCCATCTGCCATCTCTGTAACAGCAATAGACGTAGCGGTTTGCGGTAGATCCAGGCCGATAATGTTCATAGCGCTCTATAATAAAATCTTATATCAACGACAGCGGCGCATTATAAATATAGAACGGACAATCTAAAGCATTTTAAAGCTTCAGAACAAAGTATTTTCTATTTGTCTTGTTTCATATTTACTGCTCTCGTGTATCTGAAATTCTGATAGTTCCCTTAGTCGTAACTATTGTTCGTATTATTGTTGTGTCTGTTGTAACTTACTGTTTTACTTAAGCGTCGGGACGAGTCAAAGGCGATGTGAGTGGCTTAATTCAAAAACCAATTTGGATTTATTCCACTTTTTACCGTCGTCTAATTTACCGTTGAAAGTTTACTATTTAATTATATCGTTTAAAGTCACTAATAATAATGTATTTTATATTTAATCTAGACAAATGAAGGGTACGAAAAAATTAAGATATTTTTTTTCATTTCTAATGTTTATTTAATATTTGAACTAATTACTACATTTTTTATTTAGTCATGTCATATGTCAATATGTAAAATATAAAAGATATTTTACATATTACATACAATTTCCAATCAACTTTTGTCGCAGTTGCATATTAAAATTTTCATTTTTTTGTATAATTTGAATGAATACAAATAAAATAAATTCTTTTTGTGCACGTAAGTTATCTTTTACCTAATTTTTTTTCTTAGTCTAAATGATAATATTAGTTATACAATAATTTTCTTTCATTATATGATTTATAACAATCACGTCAAATATTTTCACACCTGTAATTGAAGAAACACTTCCTATATTTAATGCTGTGATCCTTTTTCTATACATTAGTTAATAGCTTGTATTTGCAATAAATAATTAAATAAATAAGACGATCGACAAGTTCAATATAAACAAGGTAACGGATAGTGCTATTAGTATAAGCCAGTATTAATTCCATGCAGGTATTATGGCAGGCAGTAGAGCGAAGGTTACTGTGCGGGACACTAATTGATTCACCTGAAACAATAGCCAGGTTATCTGTGTGTCTCAGAGCTGTTCTGACACGGATATTAGTGTCCATTGTACGATTAGTGGCAAGCGTTGACCTCGCTCTATAACGTTCGCAACTACGCGCCTGAAATGGCACACTGAGCAATGGAATGGAGAGCGGTACATTTTATGTAAATAATAGATAAATTAGTAGATTAACTACCTAATGGTTAGTGATTAATAATAATTACACCATGGGGATCACGGCCATTAAAACAAGCTCAAACATGGTTGCGTTGTCTTTTTATTTTCAGAGTTCATGTGGTCTCCATACGTCTCCATTGTCAGACCAGCTCTGTGACAGCATTATATTATATTGTCATCTCATTTTTATATGTATACAACATTTCTATACAATCGGACACTGAAAAGTGGGTCAAAGTTACTTTACAAGACTTTATTAGAAACATACAGGTGAAACTAAATAAAAAATGATAATAATTATAACAAGCCTCATTACCACTAAAGCCGACTACTAGCGATTTAATATAGTACATTCAAAGAAATTCACTTAGACGAAGCGACCTCATTTCTTTAATTAGGTCTGAAATTAGTTTTCGTGTAAAACGTAACATTCTCACTACGTATTAAAACTACAGTAAAACGACGCCTAGACGAAAGGTGGTTGTTAACATAATATTATATCTCGGCGAAGTTCCCTGCGACAATTAGGTGTATTTCCGTATGATAATGAACATTTTCATATATTCTCAGGATTTTCTGTTCTTGTAACTACGTACCTACGTTTTAGCTGCGAACGGGTAGATAATTTTAATTGTCCGAGAGGATAAAAAGGTTTTAATACATTTACCTTTCCATGTATTCACCGTTAAGTGATATTTCATTGGAACCTTAAAATAAAGGTTTTATATATGTAATTAAATGCTTTTAAAGGTACATTCAATACGATTCTTTTTTGTTTTTTTTCGAATGAACATTTGCTCGGACCGTTGAAAATACTATTTTTGTAAAGGAGCAGGACTAGGTCATCCTCTTCTCGATGTAGAGGTTGTGGACATGCTGAGGGCACCCCCTGTGAGGCATGTGTGAGTGCTGGCTTAGAACGTCGTTTATTGGATGGCATCGGGGTGAAATACTTGCTTACGCGGGGTTGTCTTGTAACGACTCTAGGATTCCTTCTGCCACGGGTGGCATGAACAATAAAAATAAAATATTGCTAGCACCTCTGTCCCCGAGAGCAACCATTTATCTCTCAATGTATTGAATCTGTTACTTCACAGGCAGGTCGTCGGCTACCTAGGCTGCGTTTAAATCATAGTCCAAGCGAAAAAAAAGCTAGTTTTGTAGTTATCATGGCAACTGAAATTCTATTCGTCGTTTGAACAGAAATTTAAATTCTACTCATTCCGAACGTATGATCAGAATTTTTTGCTTCACGGTTTTTTTTGTCTGGTATTTGTTACGTGTAATTTGTAAGTGTCCATTTAAAGTACCTACAACATGTGTGAGTATCTATTACGTGTGTTTAAATCCCTACTAATATTATAAATGCGAAAGTAACTCTGTTAGTCTGTCTGTTACGCATTCACGCCTAAACCACGGAACCGATTTTGATGAAAGGTATGAAGATAGAACTGAACTTAGGAAAGGACATAGGATACTTTTATCGCGAAAAAAAGGTAGAATAGGTTGAAATAGGGGATGAATGTTTGTGTGATAGCGCGCGATATTACCGAATTCCATGTAGGCGAAGCCGCGGTCTGGAAGCTAGTTAACAATATATTTTTTAATTCAATGCAGATAATCTCTGATTAAATTAATTAACATTTCACAAGTAAGTCACGGAGTTTTCCTCATCGTTAAATCATGTTAACATAATGTCTAATAATGTTAAAAGTCTTAAAAGAATCCTGTAATTTAGCGTTTATCCATAAAGCATTATTTCTTCGATTATTACGAGAGCGAAGCGAATACGTTCCGCTGATCTAATGAGAGCCGTCCCGCGCTCCGACCTCGATGAATATTCATGAAGCTTTTTACGAGACGGATAGCTCCCGTCGTCTGAGAAGTATAGGGAATAAGTAGTACCTACACTTTTCTATCACAATCTTGAATCATCTTAAAACTTCCTAAATAACATTATTCACTTAGTATCTACTTTACTCGTCCAGCGCTTCGATTATTACGTGCGCGATTCTACGATGTTACGAGGAGCGTGCGACCCGATGAATATTCATAGGGTTTTTAACGAGACAGCTCGCTGCCATCGTGCTGGGTACTAGGGAACCATGGAACTTACATAGCATGTACTTCTCTTGTAATACGTAATGATTCAATTATCTAAAGTTTGGATTAAATGCTTGACTCCAGGGCGCTGCGCACGTACCCTAACTTGACGAAGTGTAGGTATAAAATGCGCGTTAATATCTTCCCAGGGAATAAATCATCACATTTTTAAGGAAAAATATGGTTATTATGTTATTGAATGTTATCATGTTTATAAAACTTTTTACAATTAGTTACTAGCCCAAGCAAATGAAACTAAAGGACCTTTTTCAGTTGACAACGTCTTTGAGATGTTTTATCAGGGAAGCTTTTGCTAACATCAATGGGCGATATTGACCACTTACCACCAAATAGATCGACTGATCGTTTAGCGATTGTTTTGACTATTTACATAAAATAATGGAAAACTAGCGCGCTCCAGATTCGCACGTGAGTTAACATTAAACAAATTAGCCTATGTTACTCAGTGACAATGTGTATTCTACTGGTAAAATATTTTTTAAAAATCCTAGTGTGTTTCGGAAATTATCTCTTACATATAAATTCACTCACACATTACCTCTTTATAATATCAGTGCTGAAGTATAGATACTAACAGTTCTGGGCTGATAAATGTTATCATTTCATCACAACCCATAACTGTTCCATTGCTGGGCTCGGGTCCTCTCACAATATGAGGGGTACAGGTCCATCACGCTGGCCAAGTGCGGGTTGGTAGACGTCACACACCATCTAGAACATTATGGAGAACTCTCGGGTGTGCAGGTTTTCTCACTATGTTTTCCTTCACTGAAGCAAGTGGTAATTAACTTGTAATACGCACAAAACTTTTTGAAAATTAGAAATGCGTGCAGGATTCGAACTCACGCCCTCACGTTCGGGGAACCAACGTTCGAACCACTAGGCTATCACTGTTTATAAATGTATTATCTTAATTTTAATATATGTTTAGTAGCAGTAGGTTCACGTAGTAGTATCGTGCTGGAGTTCGCTTCGAATGTTATTATTTCAAGGAGCAGTGCCACACTTCGCCCGGTCGATTACTTGGCGCGGGAGCCAGGGAAGAGAAGCACGAACCGCTGTTCTAATGAAAGCCTTCTAGCGCCACCGTGAATATTCATGAAGCTTTTCAAACACAAATTTCTAGATTCAAGTTTTTTATATACAGTTATATACTTTCGTGTAAATATATTTTAGAAGTACTCTTTATTGGTAAAATGAAAGTAACTCTATGTAACTATTGCAGAAGCTTATTTCAAATAGTTTGTCGTATCTTCTCTTTAAGTAATTTACACCTGTAATTGAGATAGCACTAATGTTTCAAATAGCGCATAGGCTATATAAATGAAATTTGTGTGTACCTTGTTGGTGTGACGTTATCAATAAATAAATAAATCAAGTTAGTATTTTGCATTACGGAGAAATCTGCAGGCACATTGAATGACGGTATATTATGATAAATATGTTACCGACTTTAATAATTTCAGTAATTAAATAAAGCAGATATCATATTCTACATACATTATGAGTTATGCACGGTTCCGTTTCCAATTTCTTCTGCCTCCGACACACTTCTGTTCCCATCGTAAATATGGAATTTAAACATATTATAACATTGAGTTCCTTGGTCTAGGAAGTTAGTTTTTATAAAAGACCGCTATTAGCTATTCCTTTTGGCGAGGAACGAGGTTATACTAACATATGTTTTTAAGTTAATCTTATCAAGTGTAATTAATTTTCCGATCCTCAGTAGTAACGTTAAATAATTAAGTGAAAATTTTAGATGATGCTGAAATTTGGTTTGTTATATATGGTTTCCCTTTTCCTAGGGAGGTACTATTTACGTATTCAAAGGTGATGTACGAATTGAGCGTAAATTAAGCTATTACCATTATGTTATACCATGAATGGTATTGACACAGTAGCTGAGTGGATCCGTAGCCTATTTGGTGGTTGTCCTGATTGCGAGGGGCCCTGGGCTCGGTACTCGGCCAAGGCAGAATTTTATTTGACAGATAAATGTTTGTTCTCGGGTCATGGGTGTTAGTGATGTCTAATTTGTATTGTCCATGCCACCCGCGACACAGGGAATCATAGTGTGGAGTATATGTTTATTAGCGTATGTTTATTTGATTTGAAGAACAAACATTCACCTTAGTTTGTTGTTATCATACTATGAGGCATGATTGGAAATAATGAATGCAGCTTCCTATTTCATAACGAAAATAGAAGTTAATTATGACGAGGTATATTGAAGACGCGATCTACATTGGTTTTTCGATGTGACTTAAGTGATAAATCGGTTACTTAATTATTAGTTTCGGGTAGTATTAAAAGATCACTGTAAATGCAAACATATCAATGCTACGGATTGAGCATGTGATGACATGGTAATATACGTATCTATTGCTACATTCTATCAAATAAAATTTCAATAGTTCTCGTACTTGTTGAATTTCCAAACTATGTTGATACTCTATCAGAGTATACAATATTAGACTCAGACAGCACTCATAGATGTATTTTTTATTCGTCACTTTTGTTATAACCAACATTATTTCTTACGTATGACATATAAAATCAACAACTGTCATCTGACAAATAATAACATTTATTTTCTTTTTAATACTTGTTTAAATATAATATATTAATATAACACGGTTATATTACCATTAACATAACGTTATCTAACAATATTAACATAACAATTTGAATTTGAATTACTTCATCTACTTCAAAAAATTAATCTACCTATCTACTTCTGCTTGCCCTCGATTATAAGAAACGTTTTATATGATCTACCCTCATTATAAGTTTTAATTGGCTTTTACTTACAAAGCTCTTCCAAAGAGTAGGGGCGTTTATGCATATTATTTTCTAAGAAAATTCTTGTAACAAAGTATATTCTTGTCATATAATAACACTTATTTTCGGATTAAGAGTCTATTCACACGTGCAACGGTACGACAACGACACGACGAAATGTCGCACGTGTGGAAATAGTTGCTGTGATATTTTAACTGTGCTTTGTCGCAACTACAAAAACATGAAGTGTCCATGACAATGTCGTTCGCTCCACGTTAGAAGGTCGCTGTATTAATGTCGCACATTCGGACTGCACATAGCACAATGTCGGGCTCATGTCGGTTGAACATACAGAATTGTGTATGTCCCTGTCATCGCGACAGTGGAAATCCTAGCATGTGCCGTAATACACAAGTATACTTACAGAAATAATATTAATATGTTTATGAAATGTATTAAAACAAAGTAGTCTTACTAATGAGTATTTCAAAACGGACCGCAATAGCTTTACAAAACATGCTCATATTTCTCATCTAACACCTTGACGTCT
>DWPA01006228.1:0-11158 GCA_018251375.1 Calpodes ethlius
AAGTACATTTTGTTTATCCACGGATGTCTCCAAAACTTGAGAAAAATATTGTTTTTAACTGTAACAGTTTGGGCTGGGCATTAATAAATCACTCAATCTGACTCACAATCTCACTTCTCATTTTATTTTATTCAACAAACAATTAAACCCTGGTTGAACAAAGAGGTAAATTCAATTATTGTTTAAATTAAGAAACATGTTCTAAACATCTAACTATTGACTTAGAGAAAGGTTGTTAACGAATTGGATAGGATTATATCGCCGTTTCTTCTCCTCAATATCTCAAGGCATATTTGTGAAAGGGTGGTAATAAAATACGTTTATGAGTGCACTTAATAACTTACTTGATTAAATTAAAAATAAAACAAACAATAGATACATACGAACTGTTGGTATTAATCTAAGTGGTTCTGATTTAAGTCATATTCCAAGTGATTTTCAACTTAGAGGTCTAGCGTAATTGTTGGGTCAGCTCTAGACGCAACAATTATATAAAAGCTGTTCTTTCTATTCCCAAAGCTGTATCTAAACGTATTAAACAATTTTTAATCGTTTAATATACAGAAATAAATTTCCTCACACAGCCTCAACAAACTCGTGCAAAGTTTGGAACGGAATAATTTAGTAGACGTAAACCTATCCAAAGAAATGAACGGCGTAATGCTTTTTGTAAGCGCGCCTACGTTCTCAAGTGAATTACTGCCACCCCATTCGAAGTTACTTAATTCACAATACATTTTAGCAGAGGCTTAGCATCTAAAACTTGTTATTTGAAAAAGTGGCTAAAAAACATCACTGAAGAACTATAAATTCTGGTGCAAAAAGTGATTGGCGGAGATAAACGACCGAACCTACTCCTGAAAGCTGACATTGGATGAATTACATTACTGATATCTCTAAAAAAAACATTTGGGTTCTCAAACGATTTCAAATGAACCTTATCTTTAGATGTAATCGTTGGTGGGTTTCTCAATAGTCGTGTAACTTGTGAACGATTTGACCGAACTCTCATGATCGGGGTAATATTCACCCAATTCGGTGTGTAGGGAGCACCACTTATCTCGAACCAAGCCAATCTCTCCTGAACAACGAACGAGTCTATAGTCAGATCCCTCTAATTGGAGGTCATTGGAATCTGAATCATCCAATTACAGTGGTAGGGTATGTAATGGATCTGGCTAGCTACCACTCTCCTTATATAATCCTTCGTTAATTGTTTTTTTACGATTCCAGGTCTTAGAGCTAATAATAATGCGGATTCCTTCGCTTTGCTCTGTTGCCCTGCTGCTCTGCAGCCTTGTTGTATAGGTTGCTTATTTGACGACAAGTTCAGTAAAAACAAAATAATTTATTTGTTTTGTCCACAATTCCAGATGACGTATCCTTGTTATGATAGTATTTAATCAAGTTATAGTTTAGAATAACTTATAACAAATTCTCTATTTATAAATTGAAAATAACAATATTACATTACGTTAATATCTTTCAGAAAAAAATTTAACACCACCAAATATATTCAACACCAATTTTATTTCTGTTTTCAATAAATTATAATAGAGCGACTTTTAACTAAAATTATATTACACCCAAAATGCAATCAAATACATAACAAAGTTGTGCTATGAATTTTCAATCTGGCCATAACAGATGCGTCGAAAATAGGATGGACGTGTAAAAAGAAACAGAACGCTGAAGAAAAAAAATATTGAAAGAAAGATGTTTATGCATGGGCTACAGTGGATCTAGATGCAAATGATGCACGAAGCTGGGTTAGCTTGACGGACAAGCTGTCGGGGTAGCTATTTACAATTCAAATAGCACCTTAGTGTTACGTAACTACGGCAACTAGAAAAACTTATTTCCACGCGATCCTTTAGTTCGCAGGCGGAGACATGAAATGGAAAGGATGAATATGTATATACACTATTATTAGACTTGAACATGACCTTGATGTTAAAGCTTTTTATAGACTAGTACAGTCTCTTACCTTAGAATCAGGTGTATCTGAAATCCCATAAATTATAATCAATCATAATACTCACATTTACCTATACCGCAAAATTGCGCAACAAAGTTACTGCAGGTCATATCAGTCGAGGTCATTTGTGCTCATTGGCTATCATGTCAACAAAATGTTTATAGCTGTTTCATAACGAACGGACGAATATGTAAATAAGATCCAACCAACAGGATATTTCAGTTTTTTTATGACTTGCTGTTATATAAGTGTTTAATAAAATTTATTGACTTTTATGTCGCATCGTTTACTTACTTAGCGTTGTTGTATCTGTTTTAAATATTACTTGTATAATAATATATTTAGAGGGTATTTACCTATATGTTTTTTTATAATCCAACAGCGTTTACACATTGAAAAATAATTAACGTATGGCCAAAACTAATTACGCAATTTCCTACATATACAACAATTATATGTTATAATGTATGTACATTATTGTTTGGTTATATACATAACAAATATAATTCGTGATAAATTACGTCAAAGCGTCCGTAACTTATTCAATGTTTCAGTTTGATCGATTAACGAACATCGAAACAAAGATAAATGAGAGTTGGGATTGGGAATGCGTAATTTATCATATTATAAATGGTTAAACAATGAATTACTTAGAGTGTTTCTTTACCGCCAACCGATGTACACGAGTATAAACTAGGAGATAATAATTTGTCTATTCTGACCAGTCCTAGCTATGTACATCAGTTTCAGGTCACTAACTTGTCCGTTAATCAATTAGTCTATTATTATTGATTGATCAGTTATTTATTCATGGACTAAAGTAATGGAATGTAAAGTTCTATAAATTAATATGTGAAGGAAAAGCTTTGTACTCTGTTTAAGAATAATGCAGGTCCTACGCAGTGTATAATTGTTATAGATAAAGTTTTCATGAATATGAGTCCCCAATAAATTTATTAAAGAAAATACAATATTTAATTATGACGCTGTAAAGTTTTTTGTATATTAAACTGCACTCGAATTTCGACTGCAGAAAGGGTTTCTTTGTACTTAGTAGCGCCATCTTTTGTAACGCTTACGAATTAATTCATATCGGCGTTGCCGCTTCCATATCATCCTTATATTGTTAAACAAGGAATAAAAAGAATGTTAGCTATATACCCTAAGATTTTTTTAGGTTTGAAGTCAATTGACACATGCTCCTTGCAGTCGGTTGTGGTTGGTTCGTAGACAAATACGAGTGCACGTGAAAGGTGCGTAGGACTTATATACGTATAAACATAAACTGATAACGCCTACACGTTTAATTTCTTTATACCATATTGCCTAAAATGAAGCATCAAAATATGTACGTGTGTGATTATATCGTTTACTTACGATCGTGGACACGCACACATGCATAGAAATATAGTTATTTACAATAGAAAGTGTTACCTAACCGGTATACAGTAACGTTTTCATCTTACCAAGGAAGTTTTTAAACGCTTCCAGGAAATCTTTACACATTACGTACGACTTATAGCGGTTGTAAACCTTATTATTATATGTTTATAAGTTAATAAAGCTATCTTAATTTAAGATACAATGTATAATGTATCTTAAATTCGTGTCACCATTAAAAATAATGAGCCGCGAGGTGTCAACCACATTTGGAACGAACCCTATGTCGACTTTTACCTTAGTCTGAGAAATGGGGCCGAATTCATACATATAACGGATGCCTTTGTAGGTTGTAACAAAGCCTGCAAGAATCCGAGTATTCACCATCGCAGCTTATAGAGTTCCGTATTCCGTAATGGCTTCCGCGTTATATATAACATCTAAGACATACTTTTTATGTATGTATTTCTTCGACGATGTAAGCTTGAGAGAGTAAGGGAGTTTTTTTACTATATAACGACCCCTTATCTCCTTTCTGAATAAGAAGGATTAAGGACGTATTTCAGACGGGAGATATATTCCCATTTATTTATTTTTAGTGCATTTTTATCACATTGTAACCATATGCTAGTTCTATCACTAAGTTCTGGTAACTAATCTTATATTGCATAAGATAAGGTCACATACATATAGATAATAGATAAAAAGCAAGGCTTATTTAGCTCTGAACAAGACTTGCGCTTATTGTATATTTTTTAGAGATTTGTATGTCACGTCCGTCCATCTATCCAATTCTAAGTTCAGGCACCTTAGTACCTTAATAGGAGCTTAAGGAGCTTAAATACTTATCACACCGAGATACATCTATCACGGGGAAGTGGGAAGAGTATATAAGTTGCGGAATAAGACTCAATCAACTTATACTACGATCATTCTTACATTACTCGATCTACGAAAACCTATACGGTATATAACCCGATACGTACTTGGCAAGTTTTTATTTAATGTCGACAAACGAGCAGGTGAATGACCTACTGAAGCCCATGAACATCAGCACCAAAGGTATTACCGATGCATTGACGGTAAGAAAATAAGAAATACAGAACTCCCTCTCAAACCCGTAGCCGGAACATGACGAGTCGTTTAACAGTTGACCGTCTATTATTATCTAATAATACAAATAACTATTAATAATTGAACAATATAATTGCTAATAATATGATCCTTACGCGAAGGCTTACCACTAAGCAAGATCGGGTTCTCTCGGCTCTTACAACATCATATTCTAAGCTACGCCCAATTACGCCCAGATCTTAGATTTCGAATGAGTTTGTTACTTAACGTTACTCAGACTCTATAAATCTATATACGTTAGTCTTAAGCAAATCTGTAACAAAAGAATTCTGCCGTGAGGCAGAGGAAGCCCCTGTTCATGTCCTCTGCGATTGTATGACCATAATTCATTGCATTCGCACCTTATTGGGAGAAAACCCGATATCAATTTTATATTAACATTGACAATATAATCATTCTGTGACATTACCACCAAACAGACTGCTTTCTGTAACCTTGTCAGTATTCTAAGCTGCACCAATACACCTAAAACTTTCCGATTATTTAAGTATATTGTTGGCAAGAATTTGAGAAGGCGCCTTTTCAGCCAATTAACTTTAAGTAGAAGCTTGTTATTTACAAGCTTTATCAATAATTCCGATGCAGGTCACGTAGAAGCAATGCTCCCTAAGACCCTGCATTTGAGCCGCAGTGGGATTTCTTTTACGGACGGGTCCCTCGCCATACCATATAATATTCTGTTCAGGAAATAGAGACAATAGTCTCAAAGGCCCACATTTTAATGACACAGAGATTTTTAAACCACTTTGATCAGTTAATTAATAACATAAGTTGTGACCTTGTCTATAAAGTTCGGGGTTCTCAATTCGATCCGCCGATGCCGGGTCAGACATTTATGTGTCAGATAAAAGTTCGTTCTGGGCTCATAGACTCTCACTGCATAGCGTCTCATTGTAAACTAGTTGCAGCGACAATATAAATCACAAATACATACAATGTTTAACTAATTTTCGTATATCCTCGTTTACAGCGGGGTTACTTCACCTAGGATAAGGGGTAAACGCAAAACACATCACTCGAGCGCGTATCGATATTCTGGGTAAACGACAAACACAAAAAGCAAAGCAATGCAATATGTTATAATAAAAAGAAGTTCATTGCACGATTTATTTACACTATTTACATATTTATTAATAACATTTAATCTGTGGCCGCCTACCCACCTTCGGTCGGATTTAGGAGTACAGTATGACGCTGCGAGGTGGAAACAGAAATGTCATACTCCACGACTTGGTTGCTTAGGTTGTAATTTTGTTTTTATCATAATGATTGGCAATATCTTCAGCCTTTCATTTTTTGATATACACTATAGCTTAAGCTATTTCTAATAGTACACCGTTAGACAGCTTCACAGGAATACGCAGTAGTTGTACTAACACTTGAATTACATTATCGTTTAAATAATTGTCGCATCTGTAATGAGTTGCTTCAAGTTTCTTACAAAAGTCAACTCATAAAAGGACTTTTAAAAAACCACATAACGTATTTTAAAAATAAATTAAAAAGCCGAGATACAGCTTTTTAATTCGGCGCATTTCCTCGCACGCTTGGATAATGGCGACGGAACAAAACCGCGGAATGTAATATCGAACGGAATGCCGCCACACTTTACCGACCCTGATATTGTGATTCCGATAACATGATCGTAAAATCATACGGAATTTTATAACTGTTCACTTTGTTCTATGTAAAATGATATAAACGAGTATTACGATGAGCTAACAAGTTGAAAAACAAGTAATAAAGAACAGTGATACCTTAGAAATTTATCTTTAGTATTTGTGGGACTGTACATGTACTCATTACTGTATGGACGTACTGAGGGGGAAAGGGAGGGGAAGGGCTACCCCCTTCTGTAAATTGGATGCCCTCTAGTACGCTCCCACTGTTATCGTAAATTTGTACCTCTAAATATAAACAATTACCCCAAATCTTCGAGCTACAAAATATATATTTTCCCTCTGGACTAGTATATACTAAGGAACATAGTAACTATGCTGATCACCATTGAGGAGTTCTCTGGTCTAGAGACAACAATAACTGAAATATGAAGTCATACTTATAATCATAACATAAGCAATACGTATAATTTTTATTTCTTAGGATATTAAGAAGTAATTCCAATTCAGCTTGCAAGATTTGACGCAAATAAACATACTAAAACACTTACAACCTAACGAATATTGCAAGCTTTTAAAAATGAAGTAGGTACATGAGTCAACCTTATGCGTCTGTTTGGTGATAATGAGTACAACTATATAGCAAGCTCCGAAATGTTCAGAAAATTAAGTTACCCCGTCTTACTAGGGAGCTCAATTCAAATCCCAAAAGGATTACGTAGTTTCACGACTAACCGACATTGTTATATTTGCAGTTATAATAAGATATCAGAAGTCAGCCTCTACTGTCCTCATCGACAAACATTTATCGACGATATCAAAATCACTATTTGATTTTTATTTGGATAAAACAGTTTTAACTGGAATACCATTTAATTTTTCAGTTTCTTCTCCGGTCAAATTTCGCTCAAAATTCTCTTGAAACTCAAATTTCAAATATCGGATCATCTTCAACTGATACGTATTGATCTTGAGAGTTCAGTTAATGAATGATATAACAAAATATTTAACGAACGCAAACTTAAAATATAAATCTTTGCGTAACTTACTAAAATAAACTTCCTACAAATATATCTAAGTTAATACTTGACAAACACAAACAAACAATAGTTGTAACATAACTTAGGAGTTAACATTATAACAAATTGTTAATAAATTTTAACAACAATACGTATGTATAGTGTTTATACTAACAACGCCATTATTAGCATTAAAAGAAACAAATCGTATTCCGACATTAAATAAAATATTTAAATCGCTTCTCAACTTAATTGTGCGTATTTAAATAAATCACGGCCTTAAATTACTGGTCACTTATCTGCCAACGTAATTGGATATTAAGGAAAATTATTAGGGAGTTTTAAGGGATTTGTTCAACCGAAATATAGTATCTTATTTCTGAATCGAGCGAAATAAAGATAAGAAAATGGGATTTTATAAATATCTATTGTCTGTATAGAGCACACCCCGACCAGGCGTTTTAAAGAGGGCATCGGGAGTCCACTGCATCCAGAAAGCTCAGACCCGGTCAAAAAGGGGCATGTTAGGGGCAGTCTAGGCCATTGGACTCTTAAGGCTGACGGATAAACGGAAAATTCTATTAATAAGGTTTACTATGAAATAAAGTCACTTTGAATATTTCATAGTAGCTTACAGCCAATGCTCACAGCTATGATCAAAAATTTCAAAGCCAATATAATTAATAATACAAATAAAAAAAAAAAAATTAAAGATATACAGGCGGGTCATGTAAAGGAATTTCGATTTGGTTAGTTTTGGTCGTGGAAGCCAAGTACGGTACTAGTAGCAGTTGGCAAGAAAACTTAATAATAAAATTCCAATCATTTTTAACAACGGACGATTTGAATAGATCAACCGGTGTTCGGTGTTCCCTCCTGTGTATAATGTGGGAGTTTTTAAAAGGAGAGTGAATAAGTTCTTTATAAGTTTATGCGCACAATATCATAGACTACATCGCCACTTACCATCAAGTGGGATAGTAGTCAAACACGGACTTATATTATGTAAAAAAAACCCAAAAACATCTTAAAACATTTAATGGTTGGTTTTAAAAAGAGTTTCATCGAGATAATATTGTCTTGAACAGTACCTAGTAATTTAAAAAAAAAAAACTTAAACATCTATATAATCTATGTTAAGATTCCTGATGAGTCGAAACGTGATTCTGCGCAATAACTCTAGGTCATTTCACGGGTAATTTGCTGAAGTCTTAAGTTATGCGCGCAGATATTACGTACACTAAAGAGTATGCAATTTAATTAAAATAAATTAGTTCAATATTCCGTTCACTCGTTCTCAGTGTGACATGCGACTGCGCCCAGCGTCCTCAAAGTTGTAAATATTATTGTGAAATCTGAACAAATTAAATTAAGCCGTCTTTCGGAGCCATTATCCAATATTTTGATAATAGCGTTGCGCTTATTGAAACGTAGATAGGTATCTCTTTTAAGACCTAAATAATTAATGGCAATGTCATTAACTCTGTTTCATTTAACAAATTTATTAGTCATTATACCCTTGTTTTATTTACTTTAATGCCATCGTTAGCGACTACGCCAAAATGCGCCTTAATTAACGTATTAAAACTTGGCTACAATAATGGAGTTCCATACAAAATTTCATTTTCCATTAAATTGCTGCGCTAATTGTTGGCCATGAGTGAAATACCATTTATATCGCAATGTTACAATGAATTATAAATTACGAAATACATTCTACTTAATATTGTTTAGTTTCTTCTACAGTTTAGACTAAAAGTTGATTTCCATTTCTATATGGTTGCCAGTAACAATTATTTTAACTATAATGCAACCAAAGAAGAATTACAAGTATAACATGTGTACCATAACTTGCCTATAACATCATAACACTTCAAAAGATGAAGCGATTCTGATATTTTTTATTTTTGAACTTTCTCACAATTATTTCAACTTTATAACAAGAATTGATAAGTATCCATTTTTGCCATTGTTCAAGAAACCAGGTTGAAGTAGGTCGTATCAAATGAACCAATTACAAAGTAATGCTGGAGTGATCTTAAAAAAACAATGGCTTGACACGATGAGCTTACTGAAAAATTGCTTTCTTCGCATAGCGTTTCTGCATCACATAATTATTATTCTTGAATACGAGGATAAGTATCATTCAAACCCGCTTATTGATTTCCACGTGATATTCACATTTATCGCAGAAAGACACATAAAAATTAATTAAGAATTAAGCGAAGTATTCACGACTCGTAAGACAAGTCATTTTCTGTAGAGCTATTAGTAAATAGGATTAACATTCTTATAGTAATTAAATATTAAAAGCGATCTTGAAAGACGTAACAGCCAGAACACTCTTGAAACAATATTCGCTTGGCTGTTTAAGAGAATTGGTTATTAAATACTTAATGGCCTCTTTTATATCGGTCTTTACTTATAATGTTCACTTTTCGCTTTGTTATTTTCGAATAACCCTCCGTACGGCACAGTTTGAACAAACATAAAAATATAACGGCATTAAACTCCCAGTTCTGATAAACCAGGCACAATAAAGTTTGCTTAAGAACATTTTATTTTATATACAAGGCGTTGCTCCTCTATCCAACAATTATAATTAATACGACTTTGTAAATTGTCTTTGCGAAATTTTTTAACGTAATAAGGGATCTGGGAATTGATTACAGAAAGTTATACAATGTGATTAAGACAGCTTTTACTTGAAACTAGGACAGTATATGAACTAGCAAACCTGACCTAGCTTCACTTGACAAAAATCCTCGTTCTAAAGTTTACTTGCAGGCAATATTACGAATCGTTCCGTGTCACAATCTCTCCCAGTATGAAATTAAAATTTTTAATTTGTATTTCAGCACATAAAGCAGTAGTCTATGATACTAAAAACATAATAATAAAATAAAAAAAATGTAATTTAGTAGAATATAAAAAAATATCTCCTTTTGTATCAAGAACAGTTCATTGTAAAAATAAAATAAAATAATGATGTTTCGTCTTTTTCCATACATACTTTATAAATCCTTTGGTAGGAATCCCTGAAACAATAGTTTAAACTGTAAGTTCAAGAATGATCAATTCCCCAATTTATGATTGGATTTAACTACATATAAATAACGATGTACACCAAAAAAATATTTATTTTGAAATCACAGACAGAATCATCAATTTTATTTATAAGCAACAAAACAACTGACCTGAAACTAAACCTTAAATTTTGCTCGACAATGTGTCGTTTTCAACTCAACCAGTAGATAGTCAGGACTACATCTTTAAAAGTTGTTAATTTAGATTAAGAAACTAAATTTCTTTTTGCTTTCGCCATTCCTCATTTTTATTTAAGTAAAAAGGGTGTTCGCCGTAAGCTTAAAATACTTTTCATAAATGTGGGTCGGAGCCAAATTTCGTTAATGTGTAAGCTGCGGAGTGAAATTAGTATTTAGTATTTCGTTTTATATGACAGACTTTCTATATTAATGTTGATCATTGTTAAATATCCTTTTGTTGTTGTTTATTTTAAGGTAATAGTCGACAAACAATGCGAAACACTTCAGTGATTGCCAAGTAGTTTTAAAGTTGATCCACACCAGAGTGAGGTTTTAATCAGAAATTAAATACTTTAGTTGGGGAAAAAAATCATGAGGGAATCTACAGCCAACTTAGAAAGAGTTTCCATGGGTGGTGATTGTGATGAACCATGTGAGGTTAAGTGATGACATAAGTCCATGGATGTTACTGTAAAGACATCATCTGATTGGCATAAATCCCCAGCGATCAGTCAATCAGTCTCCCTTATTTAATAAGGTTCATTACGAAGAAGAGTTGATAGCGTGGACTCCAAAATCCTCAAACAAAGTCTTACCACAGTTAATTAAAGAAACCCAGGTCAACATTTCCATTACTACCAACATACTAATCTCAAAATTAATTTGAAGCCAAAATGTCTTTAAATAATCTAATATCTTTAAACGAGCAATTCTTGTATATATATATATATCAACGATCTCGGAAACGGCTCCAACGATTTT